>CM030364.1:67640386-67710838 GCA_017893485.1 Hemerocallis citrina | reverse complement strand
CATTGACAGTATCTGAAAATGAAAATTTCTCCATTATCTGAGCTTATATGTTGCTCTACTACTTTTTTAGCCCAACTATATCGCAACACCCAAGTGTTGTGCATATCCAGCCGGAGGATTTTGGCATACGTACCTATATAATATCCTCAGTTCACAGTGAACCCATTTTTGGTATAAAAACAAACATGCCAAGAAGACAATCAGGTGCTTGAAATCGGCTTCACTAACAGTTAGTGAAAATGGGACCATAAAATAGCTTAAGAAGACCATCAGGTTTGTGAAATAAGCTTCACTAACAGTGAAAGAAACTGGGGATGCTATGCAGCATACTTAGTTTGGAAGTGAACCCATTTTGTGTTAAAAAAACCATGCCAAAGATTGCAATCAGGTTACATTGACAGTATCTGAAAATGAAAATTTCTTCATTATCTGAGCTTATATGTTGCTCTACTACTTTTTTAGCCCAATTATATCGCAAAACCCAAGTGTTGTGCATATCCGGCCGGAGGATTTTGGCATACGTACCTATATAATATCCTCAGTTCACAGTGAACCCATTTTTGGTATAAAAACAAACATGCCAAGAAGACAATCAGGTGCTTGAAATCAGCTTCACTAACAGTTAGTGAAAATGGGACCATAAAATAGCTTAAGAAGACCATCAGGTTTGTGAAATAAGCTTCACTAACAGTGAAAGAAACTGGGGATGCTATGCAGCATACTTAGTTTGGAAGTGAACCCATTTTGTGTTAAAAAAACCATGCCAAAGATTGCAATCAGGTTACATTGACAGTATCTGAAAATGAAAATTTCTCCATTATCTGAGCTTATATGTTGCTCTCCTACTTTTTTAGCCCAACTATATCGCAAAACCCAAGTGTTTTGCATATCCGGCCGGAGGATTTTGGCATACGTACCTATATAATATCCTCAGTTCACAGTGAACCCATTTTTGGTATAAAAACATACATGCCAAGAAGACAATCAGGTGCTTGAAATCAGCTTCACTAACAGTTAGTGAAAATGGGACCAAAAAATAGCTTTAGAAGACCATCAGGTTTGTGAAATAAGCTTCACTAATTGTGAAAGAAACTGGGGATGCTATGCAGCATACTTAGTTTGGAAGTGAACCCATTTTGTGTTAAAAAAACTATGCCAAAGATTGCAATCAGGTTACATTGACAGTATCTAAAAATGAAAATTTCTCCATTATCTGAGCTTATATGTTGCTCTACTACTTTTTTAGCCCAACTATATCGCAAAACCCAAGTGTTGTGCATATCCAGCCGGAGGATTTTGGCATACGTGCCTATATAATATCCTCAGTTCACAGTGAACCCATTTTTGGTATAAAAACATACATGCCAAGAAGACAATCAGGTGCTTGAAATCAGCTTCACTAACAGTTAGTGAAAATGGGACCATAAAATAGCTTAAGAAGACCATCAAGTTTGTGAAATAAGCTTCACTAACAGTGAAAGAAACTGGGGATGCTATGCAGCATACTTAGTTTGGAAGTGAACCCATTTTGTGTTAAAAAAACCATGCCAAAGATTGCAATCAGGTTACATTGACAGTATCTGAAAATGAAAATTTCTTCATTATCTGAGCTTATATGTTGCTCTACTACTTTTTTAGCCCAACTATATCGCAAAACCCAAGTGTTGTGCATATCCGGCCGGAGGATTTTGGCATACGTACCTATATAATATCCTCAGTTCACAGTGAACCCATTTTTGGTATAAAAACAAACATGCCAAGAAGACAATCAGGTGCTTGAAATCGGCTTCACTAACAGTTAGTGAAAATGGGACCATAAAATAGCTTAAGAAGACCATCAGGTTTGTGAAATAAGCTTCACTAACAGTGAAAGAAACTGGGGATGCTATGCAGCATACTTAGTTTGGAAGTGAACCCATTTTGTGTTAAAAAAACCATGCCAAAGATTGCAATCAGGTTACATTGACAGTATCTGAAAATGAAAATTTCTTCATTATCTGAGCTTATATGTTGCTCTACTACTTTTTTAGCCCAACTATATCGCAAAACCCAAGTGTTGTGCATATCCGGCCGGAGGATTTTGGCATACGTACCTATATAATATCCTCAGTTCACAGTGAACCCATTTTTGGTATAAAAACAAACATGCCAAGAAGACAATCAGGTGCTTGAAATCAGCTTCACTAACAGTTAGTGAAAATAGGACCATAAAATAGCTTAAGAAGACCATCGGGTTTGTGAAATAAGCTTCACTAACAGTGAAAGAAACTGGGGATGCTATGCAGCATACTTAGTTTGGAAGTGAACCCATTTTGTGTTAAAAAAACCATGCCAAAGATTGCAATCAGGTTACATTGACAGTATCTGAAAATGAAAATTTCTCCATTATCTGAGCTTATATGTTGCTCTACTACTTTTTTAGCCTAACTATATCGCAAAACCCAAGTGTTGTGCATATCAAAATCGGTTACAATAAAACAAAATGGGTTCACTTCAACAACAGCAACAATAGCAAGTGGGAACCAAATATAGAACAATTGGGTTTTGAATGGAGTTTGTAGTCATAGATCAATTCTTCATGGAAGAGAAATACGAATAGGGCTCATAGCAAGTGTAGTTTTAACTGGAATTGTCATCGTGGAAGGAAACCAAATATAGAAGCCAGAAAGAGGAATGGTAGAGAATGAGGATACACCAGGCTAACATAGCGGCATTTTCCTCATCTCTCTCTCATCCCTTCTTTCCCTTCAGCACACGAACACATAGAGACATCAGCAACAACAGCAAGAGCGACAAGAACAACAATAATAATAAATTATTATGAACAAGATGTCTCTATATGGGTTTCCAGATCTCCACTCCAACTCGTCTCTTTCTAATCACAGCCCAATTAAGAACAATTGTTCACAGTCACTGTTAAAGAAACATATATGCTCAGATTATGAAAAATTTTCATTTTTAGATACTGTTAAAGAAGCTGATTTCATGCATCTGATTGCTATCTTCGGCATGATTTTTTAGCCAAAATGGGTTCACTTCCAAACTAAGTATGCTGCATAGCATCCCCAGTTTCTTTCACTGTTAGTGAAGCTTATTTCACAAACCTGAAGGTCTTCTTAAGCTATTTTATGGTCCCATTTTCACCTCCTCCAAATCAGTACAACAACACGACTGAACAATCCTTGTTTGCAGGTCATACAATGTCATTTATACCAGGTTATGTGCCAAAGTGGGGTTGGGCATACGATGCAAGGCCGACAAGTATTAGTTGTTTGTGAGTATGCAATAGGATGCAGCTATGAACATGGGCTCATATCAAGTGTAGTATTACGGACTGTCATCGTGGAAGGAAACCAATTTAATATAGAAGCCATATATGGAGCCAGAAAGAGGGATGGTAGAGAATGAGGATACACCAGGCTAACATAGCGGCAATTTCCTCATCTCTCTATCATCCCTTCATTCTCTTCAACACACGCACACAAAGAGACATCAGCAACAACAGCAAGAGGGGGTTGGTCCAACAATAAGTGTAGATTATAATAAACGAGATGTCTCTATTTTGGGTTTCCAGATCTCCACTCCAGCCCTTTCTTTCTAATCACAGCCCACTTAAGAAACATAGACGAAATGCTTATAGACGACAGCCACAATGCAGACTCACAAATACTAGTACGTGTCTTTCATGCATTCAAGTAACATAATCTCTTTAAAAATACCAATTTTAAGACTTACCGATATTTTTTGACAGTGGGCGGCGTGCTACCCTCACTCTCATATGTTTGCCTGCCACTATTATTTAGTGGCTGCTCATCCCCATGGCTCTCGTTGCCATCTTTTATATTTACCCTCTTTCCACGCCTCGGCATGTTGTACCTGTCAAGGATTCGATAACTTCCTTAGATATGCAAATTTAATTAATAACATGTTTATAATAACTATCATAAAATTTGTACTTTAGTAGGATTAACAAACCAACATAATTGTAAAAAAATTAAAAAAAATAAATTTGTAACAGATTAAATTACAACGATAGTTTGGTTCAAATGACACTAAGCATAGTTTAATGTAAATAATACCAAGCAGTAGAAAATAGAAAGATAATTAAACCAGTGTATTAAATTCATAATGAACATATTCGAAATTACAGACATAATATTACAACAAGATTTAAGACATAAAATTACAGACATATAATAAACCCAATTGAAAATCATGTAAACTACAATACGACATCTTCCAGTACATCGCCCTCTTCTCCATCCTTGCGGAGCCAAGTCCCGCAAATTCCAACATCGGTTGTGTTTACATCAAACACAGGAAACTCATAAGCAATGTAACTGTTCATGTCTTCACCGTCTTCATCGTGAAGTATCGCCCAGTTGGAATACATCTCTTGGTTGCATAGGGATAGCCACATACGATTTTGGCAGGGTTGGATCTTCAATATAGAACACTTGTTGCACTTGGGATGGAAACACAAATGGCTCATGGCTAATGTGTGTACCGATGTGAATCAATTTTGAGAAGTTTACAACTGTGAAGCCAAGCTTGTCCTTGTTGTAAGCAAAATTCCTATCAAACTCAGCCCAATCCCCACGAAATAAGACAACACGGAAATGGCCAAAATAATTCAACTCAATGATATCCGTGAGCACTCCATAGTAGTCGAGATCTCCATCTACAGGCCTCGTGTCCGATTTGGAAGCATAACTTCTAGTCTTGGACGTCACTACCATTCCACTATTTTGAGACTTCAAATTAGATTCACGATCCTTAGTACGAAATCTAAAACCATTGAATATGTATCCTCCGTATCTTTTGACCATCTGATAGGGACCTTTGGCAAGTACTTGTATTTCAGATGATGCACCTTCAGGACCCAAAGAATGTACCTATTAATTTTGCGCAAATCGTATCAACACCATAGAAAATATAGATATAATAAAGATTAACTTGCATAACTGTAATTCACCTACATGAGATTCAAACCACTTATGAAATTTTTCATTCATCAGCTTGTTTTGTTCACGTGGTGGTAGTCTTCTTGGTCTAGCCCTTCGTTTGATGTCCCTGACAAATTCGCTAAAAAACAAGCAATTAAAATTAGGAATAACAAAAGTATCAAAAATATCGAACTCCGCGGTTTTCACTGTATTCGATTTAAATTCAAAAGCAACTTACTTTTGGTTCCACTGATGCATGATGGTCTAGCACATATCGATGTGCCTGTTCCCACGCTAAGCTATCGAGCTCAAATGCATCAACTTTACCAACAGTAGTGCCAGCGGTATCAAAAAGATATTGTGCACCATCAAGGTTGGAAATGTCTGGATTTCTACGTGGTCTACTGGAAGATGTCTCCACACCAGGCAAATACCTGGAAAAAAAATGTGAGCACTCCTCTGATAGGTATCCCTGGGCTATTGACCCTTCAGGATATGCTCTATTTTTCACATAACCCTTTAGCCGGTATAGGTACCTGAACATGTACAATTAATAAACTAGAGCGGATTAGGGGATTAAAAGAAATGAGCTTTTGAAAATTCAATTTCGTAAGATGAATGAATTATTTTACCTCTCAATGGGGTACATCCACCGATAGTGAACAGGACCGCCGATTCTGGCTTCACCAGCAAGGTGGATTATCAAGTGAATCATAATAGTGAAAAACGATGGAGGAAATATCATCTCCATTTTACTAAGTGTCAATGCCGCCTGCTGCTCCAATTGGTCCAGATCTTCAACACGAAGCATTCTTGAGCAAATACCTTTATATATGCTACAAAGATCTTTCAGGACAGTAGTGACTTGCTCACACATTGAAGACCTTAGGGCCACAGGAAGGAGATCCTGCATTAGGATGTGGTAGTCGTGTGACTTTAGACCCTGAAGCCTCTTCTCTTTAAAGTTGACACATTTTGCCATGTTAGAAGAATAGCCATCGGAGACTTTAAGTTCAAGTAGTACTTTGCAAAACAACTCCAACTCCGATTTTGGCATTGAATAGATTGTAGGAGGTAGGAGTACTTTCCCGTTCGGCAATTCTTCTGGGTGCAACTCATGTCGGATGCCCATTGACTTCAAATCAAGTCGGCTCTTGAGATTGTCCTTTGTCTTCCGATCATCTCCCATAACTGTTCCTATACAATTCTCACCAATATTTTTTCCAATATGCATCACATCTAAATTATGTTGCAGTAAGTTGAATTCCCAATACGGCAACTTGAAGAAAATACTCTTCTTCTTCCATGCACCTAAACTCGTCAAGTTTTGATCCTCATCCTCGCCATATAGATAGGTCTCCTCACCTTGCTCCGGCCTTGCCCTTTTCTTGCCCTTTGTCCTGACTTCTGGTTCCTTTCCATATTTGAATTGATGACCATCTACCCGCCTCAAAATATCTGAACCAGAAGAAGACCCAGGAGCATGTTCCCACTCGTCGGTGCCATCAAATGTCGCTGCCTCTGCCCGAAATATATGTGTGTCAGGCAACCATCTCCTATGACCCATATAGCAAAACTTTCTGCCATTGTACAACCACCTTGAACTAGTTTGGTCAGCACAACATGGACATGCATAACGTCCTTTAGTACTATATCCAGATAAATTTGCATATGCTGGAAAATCATTGATTGTCCAAGACAACACGGCACGAAGAGAAAATGTTTCTTTAGCCACAGCATCATAGGTTGGAACACCCACCCACAACTTCTGAAGTTCATCTATTAACGGTTGTAGGTACACATCTATATCATTTCTAGGACCTTTCGGTCCAGGAACTATCATGGACAAAATAAATGAGGACTGCTTCATGCATTTCCAAGGCGGCAAATTGTATGGTATCAACACAACCGGCCATATGCTGTATGTACTACTCATTTGCCTGAAAGGGTTGAAACCATCACTAGCTAGTCCAAGTCTCACATTTCGAGGATCTTCCGCAAAATCAGGATATCTTTCATCAAATCTTTTCCAAGATTGAGAATCAGCAGGATGTCTAAGAATCCCATCATTAGTGCGACCTTCAGCATGCCATTTCATATCAGAAGAAGTTTTCGTAGACATAAACAACCTTTGTAACCTATGAATCAGAGGAAAGTAACGCAATGTTTTGGCAGGCTTCTTTTTCCTACTTCGCTTAGTAGATCCACTGGCTCCCTCGTCTTGATTTGGTCTTTCTTTCCATTTCGAAGAACCACACACTTCACAATTCTCCAGACTTTCCTTACCACTCGTGAAAAGCATACAGTCATTTGGACATGCTGCTATCTTCTCATATCCTAGATCGAGAGAACTTAGGAATTTTTTGATTTTATAGGCTGAGTTTGGAATACAGATTTCGGGAAATGCTTCATTCAACAATTCAAGTAGCATAGTGAAGGACTTAGCAGACCACCCGTTTAAACATTTAATCTGAAATAGTCTGACAATGAAAGAGAACTTAGAAAATTTGGTGCAGTCGTGGTACAACGGAGTACTAGCATCTTCAAGTAACTTAGTGAAGGATTCTTGCTGCTTATTATTTTCAGGGGTGGGGCCAGACATTTCCTCGTCCACCCCACCACCAATCTGGTTTGTTTCTGTTGACTCATTGTGAACTTCGGTTGTTGGGTCATTGGTGTGGAAAGGAACATTATGAATCCCCATGGCATCTTGTAACAAAGCATGCATCTCATCGGGAACGCTTAAGTCTTCGTTCACTAAGGGCTCAACTTCATTTTCTAATACAACCGGACGAACATGAGCTGCCGTTTGATCCTCTCCATGACAAAACCACCTTGTGTACCCTTGAAGAAAACCGTTGACAGCCAAGTGTGTATGTACTACGTCACATGTCCTCAGCATACAATTTGTACAGCGAAGGCATGGACAAAGGATTAGGTTGGGATCACGGGAATGTCGTTTGGCAAAGATAATAAAATCTTTAATACCATCACGGCACTCCTTGGATAATCGTGGTTTACTAATCCAACTTCTATCCATTATATCAATAGCACACAGTCTGAAATTAAAATTTGATATATTAAATAGTAATAACAGTAAAAGGCATTTTGTATATTAAATTTCACCTATTTGAAAACCATCCCTAGCTGCAAATAAATAAACGATATAATCTTTAACTGTAAAATAAAGAAATTGTGGCTCCAAAAAATGTACAAAAAAAAACTACATCTTAACACAATCTACTCTATTCACCAAACCCTAAACGACCTTTTGTGGAAATGATCACAACCACCTTAGTGGTATTTTATCGCACACCCTGTGTTCGAGCATAAAAAAAATCAACTATAGTCTCCCCTGTATTTGGCTTTCCGTTCAAGGAGATGATGATGGTAAAGGGTATTTTGCTGATGAAGAGGAATCGGCCGAATAATGAGCGCGTCGTGCTGTAACTACGGTAACAAGAAGATCTGATGACTCATGAACTATTCTGTTCATGACTACTAATAATCGCTTATCTCATAATAATAATAATAATAATAATAATAATAATAATAATAATAATAATAATAATAAACAAAAGAAACAGTAAAAGAAAAATTAAAATGTCTAGTATGTAAGCATATATTTTTCAGAGTGAACCAATTGTTGTACATAGCCGGAGGATTTTGGCATAGAGCTATAGCATCCTCAGTTCACAGTGAACCCATTTTGGTCAAAAAAACATGCCAAAATGACAATCAGATGCATGGGATAAGCTTCAATTCATTAACAGTGAAAGAAACTGGGGATGCTATGCAGCATACTTAGTTTGGAAGTGAACCCATTTTGTTAAAAAACCATGCCAAGGATTGCAGTCAGGTTACTTTAACAGTATCTGAAAATGAAAAATTTCCCATTATCTGAGCTTATATGTTGCTCTACTACTTCTTCAGCCCAACTGAATCTAAAACCCAATTGTAGCCGCATATCCGGCCGGAGGATTTTGGCATACGTACCTATACCATCCTCAGTTCACAGTGAACCCATTTTGGTAAAAAAAACATGCCAAGATGACAATCAGATGCATGAAAATAAGCTTCACTAACAACAAAAAAAGAAAATGGGGATGCTAGCAGCATACTTAGATTGGAAGTTAACCCATTTTGGTATAAAAAACCATGCCAAAGATTGACAATCAGGTTACTTTAACAGTATTTGAAAATGATAAATTTTCCATTATCAAAGCTTATATGTTGCTATACTACTTCTTCAGCCCAACTAAATCTAAAACCCAATTGTTGTGCATATCCGGAGGATTTTGGCATACGTACCTATAGCATCCTCAGTTCACAGCGAACCCATTTTGGTCAAAAAAAACATGCCAAGATGACAATCAGATGCATGAAAATAAGCTTCACTAACAGTGAAAGAAAATGAGGATGCTAGCAGCATACTTAGTTTGGAAGTGAACCCATTTTGTTAAAAAATCATGCCTAAGATGGCAATCAGCTTCTCTAACAGTTTCTGAGAATGAAAATTTCCATTATCTGAGCTTATATGTTGCTCTACTAGTTCTTTAGCCCAACTAAATCTAAAATCCAATTGTTGCGCATATCCGGCCGGAGGATTTTGGCATACGTACCTATAGCATACTCAGTTCACAGTGAACCCATTTTGGGTAAAAAAACATGCATGCCAAGAAGACAATCAGATGCATGAAATCAGCTTCACTAACAGTGAAAGAAACTGGGGATGCTATGCAGCATACTTAGTTTGGAAGTGAACCCATTTTGTGTTAAAAAACCATGCCAAAGATTGCAATCAGGTTACTTTAACAGTATCTGAAAATGAAAATTTCCCATTATTTGAGCTTATATGTTGCTCTACTACTTCTTTAGCCCAACTAAATCTAAAATCCAATTGTTGTGCATATTCGGCCGGAGGATTTTGACATACGTACCTATAGCATCCTCAGTTCACAGTGAACCCATTTTGGGTAAAAAAACATGCATGCCAAGAAGACAATCAGATGCATGAAATCAGCTTCATTAACAGTGAAAGAAAATGGGTATGCTAGCAGCATACTTAGTTTGGAAGTGAACCCATTTTGTGTTAAAAAACCATGCCAAAGATTGCAATCAGGTTACTTTAACAGTATCTGAAAATGAATATTTCCCATTATGTGAGCTTATATGTTGCTCTACTAATTCACTGTGCCCAACTAAATCTAAAATCCAATTGTTGTGCATATCCGGCCGGAGGATATTGGCATACGTACCTAGAGCATCCTCAGTTCACAGTGAACCCATTTTGGGTAAAAAAACAAACATCCCATGAAGACAATCAGATGCATGAAATCAGCTTCATTAACAGTAAAAGAAGATGAAAATTTCCATTATCTAAGCATATATTTTTCTATTAATTCTTCATCTCAACTAAACCGTTCATGTTAAGGAAATCAAGATGAATAAACTGAAAAAAACTGCTTTTTTTGGAAAATAAGGGAAATCAAGAGATCATACCGAAGAGAGAGAGAGGGAGCGGGGCGACGAGGGCGGGGGCGTAGGAGAGAGAGAGAGAGGGGGCGACCGCCGATTCACCTCCAAATAGAGAGAGGGAAGAGGGAAATCGAAAAGGACGAAGGGAAGAAGGGACGATTTCGAAAGGTCGAAGGCCGTCGAAGAGGACGAAGCGGCGGAGGCAAACGCGCGGGAAGTAGAGCGAGGAAGGAGGGAAACGAAGCGCCTCTTTCTTTTTTTTTGGGGGGGGGGGGGATATTGGGAAAATGGCGAGCGAAAGATTAGGGTTCGCGGGTTTTATCCCAGTTATTCACCGGCGTTTTAATTGGAAACGCCGGTGAATGTGTCCGTATATTCGCCGGCGTTTATAATAAAAAACGCCGGTGAATAATAAACATCACCGGCGTGTTTAAGTAAAACGCCAGTGAATACTAACATACGCCGGCATTTTAAATCGACCGCCGGTGTATGACCATCCCATCTGGCGCCCAATTCCTACTCACTCCCTACCCCGGCGCTACTAGTAAAACGCCGGGGAATAATCGCCGGTAAAAGCAGTATCTTTTGTAGTGCACGTACAATGCACTAACCCGCAACAACATGTGCTACACGTGCAAGGCAAAGCAACACAACTACAAGAGCGACCCAACACAGTGTAGTAGCACGTGCGACACACGTGCACAACCACGACAGCAAGGCAGCGGCGGTACAGTCGACGATGGACTACGGTAGCAAAGGGGACAGCAAGGTGGGGGGTTCTGCGGGATGGTGTAGTTGACGATGGACTGTGGCAACTCAGTGGAGAAGTAGCGGGAGTAGGCGGTCGAGGTGCTGACTGTGGGGAGAGGGCAGCAAGGTGGTGTCAATGGTGGTCGACTAGCTATAGGATACAGAGGTGACGACGACTTGCGAGGAGGGTGGCTCGACAGAGAAGACGACAGGGGCGATGTGGTGATGGTGGTAGAGGTTGACGAAGATAATGGGTTCGGCGCCAAAAAAAGGGGAATGGGGAGAGCGATGGGGTGGAGTTCTCGGTGCGTAGTGGATCACAATGAGGTGGAGGCGGAACTAAGGGTTGTCGGTGGTCGAGTGGGTTTCGAAACCGAACGGGGAAGAAGATAGGTCGGGGGATTCAGGGGTTGAAGATGAACAGTGGCGGGGGATTGGGTTTCAACAGTGGAGGGGAGATGAAGGGTTGGAAGACGTTAGGTTTGAATAGTGAGGGGGAGATGAAGAGGTTGGGTTGGCTGTGTGAATTAAAAAAGAGAGAGAGAGAGGGAACGAGGGAGAGAAAGAAACGGGGGAAGTTGGAGATACGGGGATCGTGGGGCTCAAATCTGGGATTTACAGTCAGTGGGGATTAGGGTATTGGGTTAGCAAATTTGTGGGTCAAGATCTAGAAGGAGTGGGTTAATGGGTTTCTGGTTTAAATCCAATAAGGAATAAAAATAAATAGGATTTATATGAAAAATTAAACAACTAAATCAATAGTAATATAATATAACATTTAATTTAATAATATGCATTACATTAATACTCAACTACTAATAAATACAATATGATGTATGGATTCAAAAAATAAATAAGATTGGATCTGATTTGGTTAAAATATCATAGATAACAATATAGTAGTACATATTAATTAATTAAATCAAATAGTATACATACAATTCATAATCCAATAATAATAAAATATAGATTAGGATCAGTAGCCTTTCACAAATTAATAAACATTCAAAGAAATAATAACAATACTAATAATAATAAGATTATGCTCCACATTAATAAATAAAATTAATAAAAGATAGATTAAATAAACAACCAAGAACAACAACAACAACAACAACTCCACATTCATAAATAAAATTAATAAAAGATAGATTAAATAAACAACCAACAACAACAACCAACAACAACAACAACAACAACAATAATAATAAGGTTACATAATAAAATAAGATTTGGTTTTAACAAATTTATTAAAATAATCCAACTAGCAATAATTCATTTGATTTGGACTCAAATATAAATAGTCGATCAATTAGGAATAGAAAATAAAGTTGAAATATATCATCATTTGAAATAAATATAATGGTTGATTAGAAAAGACTTTTATGTAAGATCCCAAAATGAATTTATAAATAATCAAAATATAGAAAATACTTAGTAATATGTATTTGCGGGAACGGGGGTTACAATCCTATATACCTTACAGAAGAATTTCATCCTCGAAATTCATTCAGGTGAAACGTAGGACAAGACAAAAGCAAACTTGTGGAATAACAAAACAATGAATAAAGGGGAAAAAACAAAATGGTGGCAACACCAGAATAAGAAAGAACATAGATAGGAATGGAGAGCTCTAAAATGATGTTAAATAAAGATTCGATGAATGATGACAAATGAAAATGAATGAATAAGGAAGTAAACAATGCATAGAAGGAGAAACAACAAGAGAATCCTGGGACCTGTGGGTTATGGGCCCACCACGCTTCCGCTGCGCTATTCTGATTGGGGAGACTTCCATCACCGTCCATTAACTCCAGCTATCTACCTTGTGGCTTACCATAACCTTAGCACATCCAAATGGCGTCTCTCCAGCATGAAGTTTGAACTTCGGCAACTTCAGATTCTGAACACTTCCTGAGATCCTGGGACTCTGCATGCACATCTTGGAGCAAAAGACAACACTTCCTCTCCTGGTGATGTTCCAAGTCGTTGACATGTCGTTGTAGATCAAGTGATGTCGATTGACAAACCAAGCAGGAAGAAAAAGAACGGATGACACTGGAATCAAAAGAATATGAGTACGAAAAGAATGAAATTATACACGATAAGGAATCAATCAATGAGGATGACTGTAAGAGACGGAAGGAAACAAGGAATCAATAATTGAAAACGAAGGGATCAAAATGGATCGAATAAGACTAGTATCCAGATTATATGTTGGTTATCAATTATTCATGTGTAGTGCCCCGGATCCCACTACCGGAAATCCGTGACACAAACCAGAATCTTTTCCTTCAAATGCATCTCAACACAGTAATAACACGGAAATTTAAAAAAAATTTATTGCCAAAATAAAATCATTACATCATCAATTATAATCATTATCTTGTTTTTGAACAAGGAATACAAATTACATTTAAAGTATTACAAATACTTCCCAACATTTCTCCTACCATTCAGATCGGTAGTCAACTGATCTTCCACTAGAACTCCACTGAATGGTCAAACTGCTTCCATGAGATGTGCCCAGTAGCTCGAATCTTCTGCTGCGCTACTGTGATATTCCTGCACCTGCTCGAATGGTAGGTAGTTATATTACAACTCCACTTGGATGTCGTGCTTATCTTGAGTTCTCCTGCACTCGCGACCCAGTATCCAGCACCTAATTGAGTGGGCATGTCAGTACATATACTGATGCAATGTTGATGTCACGCCCCGCTTCCCAAAAAGAATACGGAATACGGATACGAGACAAAAGCCCAGCAAATGATTTTCATCATCCGTAAGCTGTTCAAGAATCTTTACAACATTCACAAAATAATCAGAGTCGGAAGCAAAAGTATCAACCAACAAGCACATATATACCAAAATACCAATAAGAATACTTGAAACCAATTACATAAATCTCAAATAGTTATGATCTGAATAAAACAATTATCCTGGGTCATATTGCCCAAATACAAGAATAAATCCAAGTAATCAAATACAATATTGTTGAAGCAAGCTACAAAAGTAAAAATAATAAAATGCAGCACTAATACTTCATGTCACCAATACCGTCTGGAACCTGTTCTCCAAAATCTGCAATTCAACAATTGCAGGGAAGAGGAAAAGATAAAACAAGTACTCGTCAATTGCAAGTTATGGGCCACTTATAATATATGATACAAGTACATGGAAAAACTAACTAGCAACATGGTATAAGCATGATGTCAAAATAAACAACTAGCATGGCAAAGTGAACAAGTGTAAATGGCATGAATCAAGTGTCAAGTAATCAAGTATCATGTAAACATGCATCAAGTGTCAAGTATCATGTAATCATGTATCAAGTGTCAAGTTTCAAGTCTCAAGTATCGTGTAGTCAAGTATCAAGTAAGCATGTATCGTGTTCAAGTATCATGTTCAAGTCTTATAGTGATTACTATCTAGGTAGCACTTCATGCAGCCCACCTTACATGGTTTCTACAACAAACAGTTTCGTTTTAAATTTCATAGTGGACCAAAGAGGGCAGTGTACTCAGGGACAAGTCAAGTAATCGAGCTCCAATCTCCAAGTATCATGTATCATGTAATCACGTGTCAAGTTGTGCAAGTGGTAAGTATCGTGTCTTGCGTGCAAGTGTCAAGTAATCACGTGTCAAGTAACATTTCTCAAGTAATCATGTAGGATCAGTGGATTCCCTTCCGAGTACACGTTTCTGAATTATCCATTATTAGATCTTTCCCTTAAATTCCGTCTTGATTATTTATTATTAATGTCAAACAAGCATGTATATGTGCAAAATATATCAAGAATAACATGGCATGATCATGTGACAATTGCAAGTTGCAAGATAAACATGTACGAGTGCAAGATATCTCATTAAAGAATAAAATAGACAAATCTCAAGTTCAGGACAGCAAGACCATACTGTAGTAAAACAGTGATTCCCAATGTTACAAGCATGCAAAACTGAATCCGTCGAAACGCCTAGAAAATAGACTCCCAACCGAATCCAGTGAGTATAAATAAGTCATATATTAATTCACAAAAACATAGCTCAAAACAGATTTGAATACAGAAAATAGGTTCAGCCAGAAATCTGGAAAACAAATTCAAAAGCTGGAAAACAGCATGAAAACTCAATAAATAAATCCACGAAAAATCTGGGGTATTCCCCTATATGTCCAGTATCTAAATATAAAATTTCATAATTTTTTAGTAAAATTATATCAGTCATCAAAAATAAGAAAACATCAATAAACGAGAGTTTGGCAAATCTGGAATTTCCAACACTACTGTACAAAAACTATAATATCTCTTAACCAGTGAAACAAAATCCAAATCCGCCAAAGGAAGATGAAAATAGACAAAATATATTAACTTTCATATTTCACAAATATTTTTCATACAGTAAAAGGAATCAGGGTGAAAATACGATTCTTTACAGAACAGCAAGCAAAATACAGCAAGTATAGTTTTCATAAACGAGCATGAAATGGCACATAAAACTCATCAATAAAATTCACCAAAATTCTGGGTAATCCCTAAGTAGATATAAAAAAAGTTACCAAAGTTTCAGATCAAAGTAACATGTTTAGAACTAGTATCAAAATGATTTAATCATCAAAATTACCAAGAAACGAAATCTGGAAATGATCTACACCTCTGTAGTAAAACAATCATAACTCACACATACGAAAACGAAATCGAGCAAGGTCAGAGGGTTTGGAAAGAAAACGAATTTCTCTAAAACTCATGTTTGATAATGAAATTAATTTACTGACTTCAAGACAGTCTAAAACAGCAAACAAAACAGATCAGCGACAAAATACAGATTTTTCCCGTTAACAACAACTCAACATATATCATACAAAACTTGTTCAAAACACAACCAAACATAAAATCGAGTCTACCAAATTTCCAAACATCATGAATTAGGGTATCTAGTATGTCCACACCAAGTATGTCACATGGGTCTCAACAAAATCATGAATTCTCACAAAAGTCCCACATACATAATCAAATCAAGAACGGGTAAAACCTAAGTTATTTCATGTCAAATTTTATGTCGTGAGTCATCTTTGGTCAAATAGCACTATAGAGATAAAACCCATCAAGAATAACACAAACAAGAGTCATCTCTAGACCCAACTACACTATAGGTGGTATTTTTGACTTGTACCATACAAAGGAATTTGAGTACAAGTTACTTGCCTTAACCGAAGATGAAAAACAATGAAAATCAAGAATAACGTGAGTGGATTCCCGGAAACGAACCAAAACCCATGAACAAGAGATCCACAAATCAAGAGCAAAGATCCCACAAACAATTGCACGAACACTTGGCACGCTTCTTAAAGCAAGAGAAGAGAGAAACCACAAGAGAGAGAGATGAATGGCGATGCTTGAGGCTTGGGGGTTGGTCGGCCAAGAGGGGGAGATGATCGGAGAAGGAGTAGTATATGGTGGTGATCGGATGAGGTAGGGGATGGAGGATCGGGTGTGGGGGTTTGTGTGGCCGAAGGGTGCAGCCAAGAGGGGGTGAGCTCTCGGCCAAGATGTAGGCCGGGAGGGGAGTCTGGTGTGCAGCACGACGCTGCCAAGGGAAAAAGGGAGAGTATGGAGGCCGGGGGCTAGGGTGCAAGGAATTAGGGTTAAGGTTTTGTGAGAGAGGGATTAGGGGTATATATATGAGGAGATTAGGGTTTGAATATAAGTTGGGTTGTGAGTTTAATTGGGTATTAGGAGTAATAATAGGTTATACCAATGGGTTGTGGATTTGGGTCAAATCAAATAGGAATACAAATAGGATTTTGGTTTGATTAGACTTTGGTGAACAAATTGGGATAAAAATAATGGGATTGAAAAAGGGAATGAACCACCAACACACCACAAACACCAAAAGACAACAATAAAGGGAACAAAATACAATTGGAGAGCGAAACTACGACAATAATCAAGAACCAAACAAGAAACAGAAATATGGTCACAGAAGATCAAGATTGAGCCATAAAATGAATATATATATTGAAAATATCCCAATATACAGATCCAGAGAAATACATGAAGGAACAAAATACTCAAGAAAAAGGAAAATACATCAAACATACGAAAAATGAGAAATAGGGGTTACAGCTGATAAGAAAACAACGATCACCAATTAGCAATCACAACAAGCCTTTGATGAGAACAAAAACATGCATCCTAATTTCCAAGTGTCAGTGTATGCCATGACCTAAAGTCTAATGCATGGTACACGATGTACACAAAACAGATGCACTTAGTCTAATGTCAGCAAGACTTTGGACACACATGCATCCCATACTACATACACTCCATATCAAGTCATCTTCTCCAGTTCTAGGGTTTCAAACACTCGTCATGCAATGCATTATAATATTGTACTCAACCTGTTCCAGATAGATAAAACATGGCTGGTGAATCCTACAGTTATTACTGCTAAACACCGTGGTGTCCCCATTTGCCACTAGTGCCCCAATCCGGTCTGGATCACACCAAATGCCGTGATGATCTTACAGATACACAACCGCATATCTATGGTGCCAAAGATCCATTGGAAAGCAGCCCCATGATCCTTTCGTGTCCACTCAACATACGAACATGAAGGCCACGAGAGTATAATCCTCATATCCGATAGGAACTCTTCTGTTCTTACCACGACACTTCAGGAATTAACAGAGAGAGATACGGATCCCGTATCCCGTTGACAGGAAGTGACAATCCTGGTTATCACCGCCTAGTGCTGGCCCCTAGAACAAGTTGAATTATAGGGAATCACCCCAAACATCAACTCGGTCTTTAAGCGGATAATTAAATAAAAGTTTACTGAAAATACGTTTGTCACCCAAAATCATGCACGAAGTTTGATCAAACAATTGATCTCTGACTGGTTTGTCAAATTAATGACCCGGTGAGTTGATACTCATCGGCTGCCATACCCATGTTAGTCCTCGACAAAAATCCCCAGCCCATGACCCTAGGGAAGCCTTACACCCCGCAATAGAGGTAAACATACATAAACATCAACACCTAACTTATTGACAGACCTAGGATACTAATACATCGATCAGTTTCAGTAATACCTAGGTCATAAATGGATCTGACCTGTACAATTAACTCAAACACCGGCGGTCCGACCTCCATCGTTCACCACCACCTCTGACTTGGATCGCATCCAGTATCCAGGTTCGAGATCAATTACCCATTGGGTAAGAGTTTGTCGATGCACGAGGGATGATTATCCAATTTTCGAGGAAGAAGAATTCATTTTAGACTAAGGGTTGTCAGTCGTAGGGTAATACCTTACCCTAGACGATCCCTCAGACAACTAAAATCAAGCTAACCATCCTAAACAATGAGACAAACTCAAAACCTGATAGAAACAAGTAATTCCAACATATAACTGCTATTAACACACAAGTCCAAGACTTAGGTGTTAAACAAAAAAACACAACTACTACTAACGTGAATGTACCTAGTCATTAGAAAAGCATTCATAACTTCTAACCCACACATTGGAAATCCATGAATGAGCACTCTTTGGAAAGCTAAGAGAATCTACTTCAATTCTTAAGTTGATCATTCTCTCATATTTCAAACACATAGTTCCAGAAATCCACAAGTTTACTGTTATGCCAACAAAGTTTACTCAAATTTTATATCAACTCATACACAGCTCATGAACTTAGAAAATTCATAACTTTCATGATACAAATTGGAATTGCATGTGTAACCCCTGTTTTTTGTTTTTCATATTTTTGGTATATTTTTCTTCCTTCTTAAATATTTGTACTCTCTTGTATTTTTCTGGACCATATATTGGAGTTGTTTTCAATATATATTCATTTTTGGCTCAATCTTGATATTTTGTGATTTATTTTCGGTTCCGATTTGTTCTTAATCATTGTTGTTATTTTCACTCTTCATTTGTGTCTTGCTCTCTTTATTTGTATCTTTGGGTGCTTATGGTGATTTGGTTGCTCAACCTTTTCTCAATCCTATTGTTTGATCTCTAATTGATTACCAATGCCAAATTAAATCCACAATCCTATTTGAAATCTTATACACATTGATCCTAATCAAATCCTATTAGACTAATCCTACTACTACTCCTAATCTACCCACAACCCATTAACCCAATACCCATCTCATACTGAACCCTAAACTCAAACCCTATATAAACTCATCTCATTAAAACCCTAACCTTACTTCAATACCCCGGCCTCCTCACTATCTTCCCTGCCCTTGCGCTGCACACCCCGACACCCTCGACCTGCCCTCCTACTGCCTGCACCTCAATCCCGATGCCAACCATCAGCACCGACCACCCCTATCCATTACCGACTCCACCCTAGCCGACCTCCATTACACCTGATCACCTCCATTTTCCATCACCTATCTCTCTCCGTCCTTCCGTCGTCGACCAGCAGTGACAACCAGAGCGCCAGCGGCCAGCCGATGCCCCGACCCCCATTGCCCTCTCTCTCTCTCTTGCTTTGCGAGTTTGCGCGTGTTGGAGTTTTGCACGTGCGAGTTGTTCGTTGATTCATAGATTTTCGTTCGTGGATTGTTCGTTGCTGGGATTTGTTCCAGTTATTCTTGGTATTCTTCGTTTTCGTCTTCGGTTAAGGCAAGTAACTTGTACTCAAATTCCTTTGTATGATACAAGTCAAAAAATGCCGCTTATAGTGTAGTTGGGTTCCAGAGACAACTCGTGTGTGTTATTTTTTATGAGTTTTTTTGCTATAGTGCTTTTGACCATAGCTTCCTCACGACACAAAAATCGACATGAAAACAACTAGGTTTGATCGTTCTTAATATATTCATATATGTGAGACAATTAGGTGAAACTATGTGTTTGATGAGATCCATAGGATATGATGGTTGTGAATATGTTATATACCATATTTCGTGATATTTGGACACTTAGTAGACTCTACACCATGTTTGATTGTGATTGGAACGCGTTTCATGTGGTTTATGTTGGTTTTGTTTTCAAGAGAAAATCTGTATTTGCCGATCATCAGTTTTGATTTATATTTTAGACCCTATTAAGGTCAGAATTCTTATTTATTGTATTAGACATAAATTGTAGAGAAACCTACCTTCTTTCCAAACTCTGTGACCTTGATCGGTTTCGTTTTCGTATAAGTGAGTTATGGCTATTTTATTACAGAGGTGTATTCTAATTCCAGATTTTGTTTCTTAATGATTTTGATGATTACACTATTTTGATACTAGTCCTAATTATATTATTTTGATCTGAAACCTTACAAAGTATTTCTATATCTATCTAGGGATTATCCAGAATTTTGGTGGATTTTATTGATGAGTTTTATACACCGTTTCATGCTTGTTTATGAAAGCTATATTTGCTGTATTTTGTTCGCTGTTTTGTAAAGAATCGTATTTTCACCCTATTTCTTTTTACTGTATGAAAAATATTTATGAAATATAAAAGTTATCTTATTTTGTATATTTTCATCTACCTTTGGCGGATTTGGATTTCGCTTCACGGTTTGCGAGATATTATAGTTTTTGTGTAGCAGTGTTGGGAATTCCAGATTTGCCAAACCATCATTTCTTGGTGTTTTCTGATTTTTGTTGACTGAACTAATTTTACTGGAATATTAAACATTATATTCTGATACTAGACATATAGGGGATTACCTTAGATTTTTGCTGGATTTATTTGTGGAGCTTTAATGCTGTTTTTCTATCAATGAATACGATTTACTGATTTCTGGCTGAACGTGTTTTCTGTATTCAAATTAGTTTTGAGTTATGATTTTGTAAAACACTATATGGCTTATATATAATCGCTGGATTTGTGTGGAAGTCTAATTTCCAGATTCTTTGACAGGTTCAGATTTGGAATTCTATAGTAATGGGAATCACTGTTTTAGTACTGTACTGTCATGCTGTCCTGAATATGAACACACACTGTTTTGCTCGTTTATGTGACCGTATATCATCTAGGCATATTTATTTGTTTCCCTGAACCTAATACTAATTATACCATGTTAGTTTGATACTATTTCATGCACTATCATGTCTGCTGATAACCATAATAAAAGTGATCAAGCCGGGGTTTCTTAAGGGAAGATCTAGTAGTGGAAAATATGGAAACGTGTACTTGGAAGAGAACTACCGTTCCATACTGTTACTGTTACTGTTACTGTTACTGTTACTGTTACTGCTACTGTTACTGTTACTTTTACTTTTATTGCTACTGTTTCTAATACCTGAGTACACTACCCCATTATGGTCCACTATGAAATCTAAAAGCGAAACTGTTTGTTGTAGCAACCATGTGTTATATTTTGGGGCGCATGTAGTGCTAACTAGCTAGTAATATACACAAGACTATAAGAACATAAGACTGATAATGTTAGACTGATATTGTTGGACTGATACTATTATACTGTTACACTGATATACTGAGCTTACTGTTACTGGACACTGTTAGTTGCCATATGGCACTTACTTGACACATTTATTTGTACTGTTAGTATACCATGCTAGTTGCAAGTTGACTTTATTTTACTGATTCATGCTAGTTATTACTGTTGATGCTTTATTTCATGCTATTTGTTTACCTTTCCCATGTACTTGTATCTTACATTATAAGTGGCCCGTAACTTGCATTGAAGGGTACTTGTTTTCTCTTTCCTTCTCCTGCAATTATTAATTGCAGATCAGGATGGTCAGCTGCCCGACGGCATTGGCGAAATGAGATATTAGTGCTGGATTTCTTGCTTATTAGTATTGCTATTATTGTTGCTCTGAATAATGTATTTGAGTACTTGGATGATTTCTTTGTATTTTGGGCGATATGACCCAGGATTTTGTCTTATCCAGACCTGATTTATTTAAGATTAATTTGTTTTGTTTCAAGTAAATTCTGTTGGTTTATTAATTCAATTTTACATGTGTGTGGTTGACTATTTTGCTTCTGACTCTGATTATATTGTGAGAAGTTGTAAAGATTCCTGAACAGCTTATGGATGATGCAAATCATTCGCTGGCTTGAGTCGCGTATCCGTATTTCATATTTTTTTTGGGAAGAGGGCCATGACAGCATGATCTTACCCATTCTGAAAAGCTAAGGCTCTATACTACAAGTCTTGAGTTAACCATTCCTTCAGATTCAGCCAATTAGATACTATAAAATACCTACATTTCATCAGCTGCACACTTCTTCAATTCAATTACTGTATCTTGCTAATAACATAAAAACTCGCTAACTTATCGAAATTACACGAACTTGGATTCTATAGAAAGCTGGGAGTGTCTACTACAACTTTCTAGTTGCTCACATCCTCAAATTCATTCATTAAAACACTGGAAAATCCCTATTTTCATCATGTGTACACAGGAAAAGAGCTACTCTACAAAACAAGGTCTTTTTATTTGGACTGGTTCTGTCTAGAACTTAGGAAAATCATATATTTCAAACCATAAACTGAAATTGCATGATTGAAGATGTTTTGGAAATCTAAGACTCTCTACTACAAGTCTCTAGTTAATCATTCTTCCAAATTCTCAACATATAATTCCAGAAAAACTCAAGTATACAGACCTACCAAATATGAACTTAGCTAATCATGGTCTATTCAAAATTCAATATCAATTCAACTATACATCCAATATTTATAAAATTTGGGATTCATTAACTTGACATATACAAGTCTAACATATCCAAAAATTACATCAAGATTCAAAATATACAGAGAGTTATAGCCCTTTGAATTAGTAGAAAAAGTTCTTCTGTTCTCAACAGTGTATAAAACCTCTGGTTACAAACAAATTTTGAAACCCTATCAAATTTTGTCCAAATTTTCTCAAATTTTAGCTACATGATCTAGGCATATAGTAGATGCTATAATAAAAATTTCATTGAAAGATTATATACCATAAATAAGTTATGATTTATTAAATTCCACCTTTGAAATAAAACTGAGCCAGTTCGAGCTCTGGACCATTCAATAAAACAGAATTTTTAAATATATCAAATAAATTCAGAAAAATATAAAATTTGGAAAGATTATTTTTAACACATCCAAGTAACTTCAGTAAAAGTTTCCGCCCAAAATACCTTACCAAAATCATAATATGATTTCCCAAACTTCAATTCACAATAAGGAAAAACACAGTCTTTTTACTACTCTCTGTTCCGAGAGAGAACTATTTTGTTGAACTGCTAATTGAACCCCAAAAAAAATGAAAAAATTGAGGATTCTCTAAACGAATCCTAGAACATGCCATTAAAATTTTATGACCAGATTCTAAGTTCCCAGTAGAAAATCCTAAGTCAGCATACTACATAAGTGTTCTTTTAACATGAAACATGTTTTGAATTTCGCTATTATACAAGTTCAATTTATCTAGCATATCAAACACTTATACATGGTAATCATGCCCTCTTAGCTACTACTACACACCAATTTTTACACAATTTTTTTTTACTAATTTGTTGGAAAACACCCACCCTTCCAAGTAGAGAAAAGATGATCTTAGCTTCAAGAGTGCCTTCCATCTCCAAGTTGCCTCCTCTTGATTTCCTACAACCAAAAGGGTAAGTGATTCTTGGCTAATCACTCACTCTCTTTCCCTCTTCTACTTCTTCTCCTTATCCCTCCTTTTTTTTTAACAAGCCTACATGAAACAAAAATGGAGAAGATGAGAATGAGTGAAGTTTTTAGAGAATTGAGGGAGAGAGATGGGGAGGGGGGTGTTAGGGTTAGACGGCCATGGGATGGAGGGTGAGGATTGAACAGGTGAGTGTGAGTGGGAGTGAATGGTGAGGATGTGTGCCAACACCCAATTGTGCTAGAATGTTCAAGACAAAACTTGTGGTTTCATGAAGATTTTTCTTCATGAACAATTCCAACCATTGGATTTCATCAAAAATGATCCAAGTTAATCATGATGATGGGTAGGGTTAGTTCCTAGCCCTAGGTCAAAAAAATAATCCTAACCCTAACCCTAAAGCAAAAAAATATTAGGCAATGTTTACTTCAATTGTACATTCAATCAATTCAATATATATATATATATATATATAGAGAGAGAGAGAGAGAGAGAGAGAGAGAGAGAGAGAGAGAGAGAAATCTTCGGTTGCACACTACTTTGGTGAGCACTCCGTGAGCACTCACGAACTAGAGACCCTATGAAAAATCCGAACCGCTCATATTGTTCTATATGCCTTAGATAGCCTAACAATAAAAAATCAAGTAATTTGAAGTTCATTTGCCCATGATTTACATCATCACAAAATTGTATGGCTGAAAATTCTAACAACATGATGGATGGGCAAATGAACTTCAATTTACTTGATTTTTTATTGTTAGGCTATCTAAGACATATAGAACAATATGAGCGGTTCGGATTTTTCATAGGGTCTCTAGTTCGTGAGTGCTCACGGAGTGCTCACCAAAAGTAGTGTGCAACCGAAGGGGACTCTATATATATATATACTAGATTTGTCCGTGGGCACGTGCCTACGGCACATCTTCGAAACGATACAACATATGAAAGTCTTGTAAACAGTAAAACAACAATTATGTAGCTCAAGTTTGAATAGTAAAACAATAATTAGTTGTAAACAAAAGTTCATGTTTCCATTAGTATATGTTAAAAAATAATTATAAATGGGGGTGTAAAATCCAAACTTCTTAGAACTTTGAGTGTGGAAAATTAAGAAAATTAATTGTTGATGAGATATTTGCTATTCTCAATGTAACATGAGCAGTAAAAAAAAATGCATAAAAAATCTAAAAATTTACAAACTTGAAATCTGAAAATATAAATTTTTGAGTAAATAGAGAGAGAATGAGTGAGTGAGAGTGAGAGAGAGAGAGAGAGAAATAAATAAATAAAGGAGTTGTTTTGGGGGATTTGAATTTGAGTTTTGGGGGGAAACTTTTGGGCGGGAAAATATGTTTTGTGAGGTTAAATCTGGACCATTGATTTCAACCTTATTGAATGAGAACCACTTGATAGCTTTCTTTGTGTTTTATTATATATATATATATATATATATATATATATATATATATGCTTAAAAATACGATAATTTGGATCAATAAAATATGTGTTTATAAAATTTAATATTTTTCCGAAAATTGCCTTGTTGAAACAATTGGGGCAAATCCATAGTTTAATTGAAAAGATATCCCGAATCTATCTTATCGGGTTCAGAATAACTATTACCTCAGAAATTTCTCAATTAAAACCAATTATTATTAGAAAAATACATAATCACGTGCAATTCTCAACTATGCATAGATTACGATGCAAAATAGCTATACGCTATTTTGCGGGGTGTTACACCTTGTGATTCACGTGTTGTACATATTATTGAGTCAAACCAGTTAAACTCAAACTAATTAGGGTCTAACCTAGCTGTCATGCCCCGCTTCCCAAAACAATACGGAATACAGATACGTAATAAAAGCCCAGCGAATGATTTTCATCGTCCATAAGCAGTTCAAGAAAATCTTAACAACATGCACAAGAAATATACAGAGTCGGAAGCGATTAATCAACCACATGCACATAATGAGTCAAAATACCATCACAAATACTTGAAACCAAATACATAATCTCAAATAGTCATGATTTAAATAAAACACAAGTCTTGGGTCACATCGCCCAAATACAAGAAATAAATCCAAGTCTCAAAATACAAGAATAATCCAAGTCTCACGAATACAATTATTGTTCAAGCACGATACATGAAATAATAATAAAACAAGCAGCACTAATACTTCAAGTCTCCAATACCATCTTGAACCTATTCTTCATAATCTTCAATTTATCGAATGCAGGAAAGAGAAAAAGAGAAAACACAAGTACCCATCAATT
Organism: Hemerocallis citrina; assembly: GCA_017893485.1. Classification (NCBI taxonomy): domain Eukaryota; kingdom Viridiplantae; phylum Streptophyta; class Magnoliopsida; order Asparagales; family Asphodelaceae; genus Hemerocallis; species Hemerocallis citrina. Next base: position 67,684,789 of record CM030364.1, on the reverse strand, counting down.
GCAAGTCACGGGTCACTTATAAGCACATGGGGAAACTAACTAGCACATGGTATAAGAATGAAGTCAAGTGTAAACAACTAGCATGGTAAAAGTGATCAAGTGTACATGGCATAAATCAAGTGTTAAGTAAACAAGTATCTTATAAACATGCATCAACTGTCAAGTGTCATATATTCATGTATCAAGTATCATGTTTCATGTCTCAGGTAAACAAGTCTCATGTATCATGTAGTCAAGTATCAAGAAAGCATGTATCATGTTCACGTATCATGTTCAAGTATCATGTTCATGTAGCATGTATCAAGTCTTGTAGTGAATTACTATCGAGGTAACACTTCATGCAGCCTATACTACATGGTTGCTACAACACAACAGTTTCGCTTTAGATTTCATAGTGTACCATAAAGAGCAGTATACTCGGGGACAAGCAAGTAATTGAGCTCCAAGCTCCATGTATCATGTATCATGTAATCACGTGTCAAGTTGTGCAAGTGGCAAGTATCGTGTCTTGCGTGCAAATATCAAATATCATGTCAAGTAATCACGTAGGTTCAGTGGATCCCTTTCCGAGTACACATTTCTGAACTATCCACTATTAGATCTGTCCCTTAAACTCTGGCTTGGTTATTTTTATTATTAATGTCCAACAACATGTATATGTGCAAAATATATCCAGAATAGCATGGCATGATCATGTGACAAGTGCAAGTAGCCAAATAAGCATGTACAAGTGCAAGATATCTCATAAAGGAATAAAATGAACACATCTCAAGTTCAGGACAGCAAGACCATGCTGTAGTAAAACAGTGATTTCAGGATATACAAACAAGCAAATCTTTATCCGCCAAGGATCCGGAAAATAGACAACCACACGCATCTAGTGAGTATAATTAAGTCATATACTAGTTCACAACAACACAGCTCAAAATTGACTTGAATACAGAAATTAGGTTCCGCCAGACATCAAGAAAACGAATTCAAGAGCATGAAAACAGCACGAAAACACATTAAATAAATCCACAAAAAATCTGGAGTATTCCCCTATATGTCCAGAATCAAATTAAAAAGTTTTCGAATTTTCCAGAAAGAATAGATAAGTCATCAAAAATAAGGAAGCATCATGAAAACATAGTTTAACGAATCTGAAAATCCCAACACTGCTGTACAAAAACTAAGATATATCGCAACCAGTGAAACGAAATCCAATTCTGCCAAAGGGATGTGAAAATAGATAGAATTTACTAACTTTCACATTTCACAAAGAATTTTCATACAGTAAAAGGAATCACAGTAAAAATAGAGTTCTTTACTAGACAGCGAGCAAATTACAGCATGTATAGATTTTAAAAACGAGCATGAAACACCACATAAAACTTATCAATTAAATTCATCAAAATTCTGGGTAGTCCCTAATATCATAAAGAAATACTGAAAAAAATATTGGATCAAGATAATATGTATGGAATAGTTCTTGAAAATAGTTTGTTAACAAAATTAACCAAAAACAGGATCTGGAATAGATCGACACCTCTGTACTAAAATAGTCATAACTCAGTCATACAAAATCCAAATCAAGCAAAACCAGTGGGGTTTGAAAATAGACAAAATTATCTAAATTTCATATTTTGTACAGGAATCAAAATACTGGCTGTAGCATGGACGAAAACAGCAATCAAAACAGAATCTCCAGAATTTGCAGATTTCACACTTCAAATCAAGAACATCATAACTTCAAGAATATTGATCCAAGCACATCCAAACTTGAAATACAACTTACCAAGCATGTAAACTTCATGATTTAGGGTTATTAACATGTCCAAACCTATTATTTCACATGGGTATCAATTCAAACATGAATTTGCACACAAATTTCACATACATGTCAAAAATCAAGAATTGGGCAAAACCTAGGTTATCACATATCAAGATTTGTGTCATGAGTCATCTATGGCCAAAATATCACAATAGAGACAAAATCCATCAAGGAAAACACAATCTTAGGTTGTCTCTAGACCCAACTACACTATAGGTGAACTTTGGTACTTGTATCAAACAAATCAATCAGAGTACAAGTTACTTGCCTTATTAGGGGATGAAGAATGATGCAAATAATCCTAGAAGAGAAACCCACCAACAAAATCTGCTCCAAGCACGAATCCAAGCAACTACGAACAAAATCCTCTCACGAACGAATCCTTGATGCAACAAACAAAGTGGAAAGCACCTACTTTGAGAAACACCACGAAAAGACGAGAAGGGGATCAAAGATGCAAGTTTGTTGATGGTGGTGTTGATCTTGGTGGTCAGCAAGCAAGGAGAGGTGGTCGGGTTGTGTAGATGGATGGCCGGAGTAGGGATGGGGGTTGGCCGGAGATGGGGTGGCTCGGCCTAGGGATGCTCGGCCTGAGAAGGGGGGCTGGGCTGTAGGATGAGTGGCTTGGTTGGGGTGTAGGCCGGGAGCACAAGAGAGAGGGAGAGAAAGGCTAGGGTTTTGGTATTAGGGTTAGGGTTTGTGTTAAGGGAGGTTTTATTTATAGGACTTGAATGGGGGTTAGTGGGTTGTGGGTATTTGCATGTAGTAATAGGTATACAAATGGGTAATAGATAATGGGTCAAATTCAAATAGGAATACATTTTAGGGTGAATTCTATGGCTCTTGAAAAATCTTCTTATTAGGAGTCAAAAATCATGGGAAATGAAAAATACCACCAAAACTCCACTACAACACCATGAAACAATAAAATAAAGATAACGAGACCAAAAATGAGGAAATGATCAAAATGATGGAAAACGATCAAAAGAGATAAACAATCAAACTCAAGGAGCTCAGAATGAAATAAAATGAATATATATTGAAATCAAATCCAATATACGGTTCAGAAAAATAGAAGGGAGAAAAATACCAAAAATGAAACATACCGTCAAAAATACATAAAGTGAAAAATAGGGGTTACAATCCTACCCACCTACAAGAAAATTTCGTCCTCGAAATTCAAAAGAAGATACATAGGGTAACCCCGAGCAAAACAAAACAACCAAAAAGCAAAACACACACAATCTACTCAAACAAATGAGGAAACTTCTGTTGAATTTCCTCCTCCAACTCCCAAGTTGACTCACCAGGCGAGTGAGGATTCCAAGCAACACGAACTAACTTGATGACTTTGTCCTTAAGCACTTTCTCCCGCCGATCTACAATAGCAACCGGCGGAATCTCACAAGTCAAATCTGGACGAATCGTCAACTCTGAATTGTCGATCATGTGGCTCTTATCTCGGATATACCTCCTGAGTTGCGAGACATGGAAAACATCGTGCACACCTGATAAAGCTGGCAGCAATGCAAGACAATAGGCCACCTTGCCTACTCGCTCCAAAATCTTAAACGATCCAATAAACCTAGGGCTAAGCTTGCCCCCGCTACCGAACCGAATGACGCCGTGCCACGGCGATACCTTAAGGAAAACATGGTCACCAACAATAAACTCCAAAACCCTACGATGGACATTGGCCCACCGCCTCTGCCTGTCCTGAGCTACCTGCAAGTGCTTCCTGATCTGAACCACTGCATCCACTGTCTTGGTGATCAACTATGGACCCAACAACTTCCTCTCACCAATGTCATTCCAGCACACTGGTGATCTGCACTTCTGCCCACAGAATGCCTCGAACGAAGCAGCTTTAATACTGGCTTGAAAGATGTTATTGTACGAGAACTCTACGAGATGCAAATGATCCTCCCAAGACCCACCAAACTAAAGCATGCAAGACCTCAACATGTCCTCACGAATCTGAATAGTCCGCTCTGACTGTCCATCAGTCTGGGGATGAAAAGCTGTGCTGTACTTTAATATACTCCCCAAAATGTTCTGAAGACTTCCCCAAAACTGAGATCTGAATCTCGTATCCTTGTCGGATACAATACTGACTGGAACCCCATGAAGTCTAATAATCTCTTGCATATACCTCTCAGTTAGGCTCTCAGTAGACTGACCGACACGGAAAGGAATGAAGTGAGCACTCTTCATCAAACGGTCGACAATCACCCAAATGGCATTATGACCCTTCAGACTCCTCGGCAAAGCAGTCACAAAATCCATAGTAATATGTTCCCACTTCCACTCTGGAATAGGAAGCAGTTGAAGAAGTCCAGTGGTTCTCTGATGCTCTGCCTTAACCTGCTGGTAGATCAAACATTGAGCAACATACTGAGCCACAGCCCTTTTCATACCCTGCCACCAGAAATGAAGCTTAAAATTTGGATACATCTTAGTACTGCCAGGATGGATAGAATACGAAGACTGATGGGCTTCCTCAAGCAACCTCTGACGAACATCACCTTCCGGGACACATAATCTCGACCCAAAACGAAGAGATCCATCCGAATGAATAACCATGTCCGTCCTAGACCCAGACTCAACCTCAGCTCGAAATCTCTGCAACTGTGCATCACTAGCCTACGCCTCTTTAATCTGATCAACAAGAGACGACTGCAGCTGAAGCACAAAACAACTCCGATCAGAACTCGGCAACAAAACCTCCAACTCCAACCTCCTCATCTGCTCAATCAGATCCCTCTGTAGAGTCAAGAACATAACTGCTGGTCTCCTGCTCAAAGCATCCGGTATCAAGTTTACTTTACCAGGATGGTATTGCAAATTAATGTCATAATCGGCCATAAGCTCCAACCAACGCCTTTGCCTCATGTTTAACTCCTTCTTTGTGAAGACGTACTTGAGACTTTTATGGTCTGTAAAGATCTCCACTCGGTCCCAAGTAAATAATGTCTCCACAGCTTCAACGCAAAAATCACTACCTCTAACTCCAAGTCATGAGTAGGATAGTTCTTCTCATGCGGCTTCAACTGCCTCGATGCATACGCACCGACTCGGCCCTTCTGCATCAAAACTGCTCTAAGACCCTTACCAGAAGCATCACAGTGAATTACAAATCTGCCTGAACCATCGGGAATAGTCAACACAGGCACTGACGTCATTCTGTTCTTCAACTCAACAAAAGCTCCATCACACTCATCAGACCAACAGAACTTCTGATCCTTCCCAGTCAATTTAGTCAACAGTCCTACTATCTTCGAAAAATTCTGAACGAACTTCCGATAATAGCCAGCCAAACAAAGAAAACTCCTGACTTCAGAAACTGACTTGGGAATAGGCCAATCCTTCACAGCCTCAACCTTCACAGGATCCACAGAAATACCATCGCCAGAAATAATGTGCCCCAAGAAAGAAATCCTATCGAGCCAAAACTCGCACTTGCTAAGTTTTCCATTGAGCTGATTCTCTCTCAAAGTCTGCAGAACCACTCTAAGATGCTCAGTATAATCTTCCCAATTTTGAGAATACACCAAAATATCATCAATGAAGACCACCACAAACCTATCCAAGAACTGAGAGAAAACTCGGTTCATAAGACTCATGAATACAGCCAGCGTATTCGTGACCCCGAACGGCATCACAAGATACTCATAGTGCCCGTATCTAGTCCTGAAAGTAGTCTTCTGTATATCTTTAGCCTTCACTTTGACTTGGTGATATCCAGAACGAAGATCCAACTTTGAGAAAACAGCAGCCCCATTCAGCTGATAAAACAAATCATCAATCCTGGACAACGGATATTGATTCTTCACAGTAACTCTGTTCAGTTCTCGATAATCCATGCACAGTCGACGACTACCATCCTTCTTATCAACAAAAAGGACCGGAGTACCCCATGGCGAAACACTAGGTCTGATGAAACCAAAATCAAGCAACTGCTGAATCTGTACCTTAAGCTCTGCTAGCTCAACCGGTGCCATCCTGTAGGGACTCTTCGATATCGGCTCTGTTCCAGGCTGAACATCAATACCGAATTCCACTTCCCTATCAGGGGATAAGCTAGGCAACTCAGCTGGAAAAACATCGAAGAAATCCCGATCTACTAGAGGCGCAGTCTCACAGCCTGAATGCAACTCCGTCGCACTAACCATCTGAACAACTGCAGCTCGACCAAGGGAAGACTCCCCAGCATGGAACTCAAACTCTGTGCGATCTAGAATCTGGAACACAACCTTCTTGGCATGGCAATCAATAATGGCATGGGTTTCACCCAACCAATCCATACCCAGAATAACATCGAATTCCGAATTTCCAATTACAATCAGATTTGCTTTGAACTCTGCATCCCCAATAACAACGGGACATTACCTGCACTCCCGGGAACAACTGAAAACTCCACCACCTGTCACGATGTTCCAAGCCTCTAACATGTTGCTGCACTCCAACTGATGGCAAACGACAAATCGAGAGGAGACAAATGAATGGGTTGCCCCAGAACAGAACAAAAGCAGGGAAAGAGCACACAAGAACAACACCTAAGACAGAAAGAAAAAGAGACAAGAAAAGAATGGATGACACCAAAATCAAGGAATATGGGTACGAGAAGAATGAATTCATACCCAAAAAAAATCAAATAAGAAGATATCAAAAAGAATGGAATAAGGCTATATCCAAGCTCCATATATCATGTATCATGTAATCACGTGTCAAGTTTTGCAAGTGGCAAGTATCGTGTCTTGCGTGCAAGTATCAAGTATCATGTCAAGTAATCACGTAGAATCAGTGGATCCCTTTCCGAGTATACATTTCTGAATTATCCACTATTAGATCTGTTCCTTAAACCCCGGCTTGGTTATATTTATTATTAATGTCCAACAACATGTATATGTGCAAAATATATCCAGAATAGCATGGCATGATCATGTGACAAGTGCAAGTAGCCAGATAAGTAAGTACAAGTGCAAGATATCTCATAAAGGAATAAAATGAACACATCTCAAGTTCAGGACAGCAAGACCATGCTGTAGTAAAACAGTGATTCCAGGAGAAACAAATAAGCAAATCTAGAGCTGTCGAAGGATCCAGAAAATAGACAACCACACGCATCCAGCGAGTATAATTAAGTCATATACTAGTTCACAACAACACAGCTCAAAACTGATTTGAATACAGAAATTAGGTTCAGCCAGACATCAAGAAAACGAATTCGAGAGCATGAAAACAACATGAAAACACATTAAATAAATCCACAAAAAATCTGGGGTATTCCCCTATATGTCCAGAATCAAAATAAAAAGTTTCAGAATTTTCCAGGAAGAATAGATAAGTCATCAAAAATAAGGAAGCATCATGAGAACATAGTTTAACGAATCTGGAAATCCCAACACTGCTGTACGAAAACTAAGATATCTCGCAACCAGTAAAACAAAATCCAATTCTGCCAAAGGAATGTGAAAATAGATAGAATTTACTAACTTTCACATTTCACAAAGAATTTTCATACAGTAAAAGGAATCATAGTGAAAATAGAGTTTTTTACTGGACAGCGAGCAAATTACAACATTTATAAATTTTAAAAACGAGCATGAAACACCACATAAAACTTATCAATTAAATTCATCAAAATTCTGGGTAGTCCCTAATATCATAAAGAAACACTGACCATAATATTGGATCAAGATAATATGTATAGAATAGTTCTTGAAAATAGTTTGTTAAAAAAATTAACCCAAAACAGAATCTGGAATAGATCGACACCTCTGTACTAAAACAGTCATAACTCAGTCATACGAAATCCAAATCAAGCAAAACCAGTGGAGTTTGAAAATAGACAAAATTATCTAAATTTCATATTTTTTACAGGAATCAAAATACTGGCTGTAGCATGGACGAAAATAGAAATCAAAACAGAATCTCCAGAATTTACAGATTTCACACTTCAAATCAAGAACATCATAACTTCAAGAATATTGATCCAAACACATCCAAACTTAAAATACAATCTACCAAGCATCTAAACATCATGATTTAGGGTTATTAACATGTCCAAACCTATTATTTCACATGGGTATCAATTCAAACATGAATTTGCACACAAATTTCACATACATGTCAAAAATCAAGAATTGGGCAAAACCTAGGTTATCACATACCAAAATTTGTGTCATGAGTCATCTACGGCCAAAATATCACAATAGAGACAAAATCCATCAAGGAAACCACAATCTTAGGTTATCTCTAGACCCAACTACACTATAGGTGAACTTTGGTACTTGTATCAATCAAATCAATCAGAGTACAAGTTACTTGCCATATTTGGGGATGAAGAATGTTGCAAATAATCCTAGAAGAGAAACACACCAACAAAATCTGCTCCAAGCACGAATCCAAGCAACTACGAACAAAATCCTCTCACAAACGAATCCTTGATGCAACGAACAAAGTGGAAAGCACCCACTTTGAGAAACACCACGAAGAGATGAGAAGGGGATCAAAGATGCAAGTTTTTTTATGGTTGTGTTGATCTTGGTGGTCGGCCAGCAAGGAGAGGTGGTCAGGTTATGTAGATGGATGGCCGGAGTAGGGATGGGGGTTGGCCGGAGATGGGGCGGCTCGGCCCAGGGATGCTCGGCCTGAGAAGGGGGGCCAGGATGTAGGATGAGGGGCTCGGTTAGGGTGTAGGCCGGGAGCACAAGAGAGAGGGAGAGAGAGGCTAGGGTTGTGGTATTAGGGTTAGGGTTTGTGTTAAGGGGGGTTTTATTTATAGGGCTTGAATGTGGGTTAGTGGGTTGTGGGTATTTGCATGTAGTAATAGGTATACAAAAGGGTAATAGATAATGGGTCAAATTCAAATAGGAATACAATTTAGGGTGAATTCTATTGACTCTTGAAAAATCTTCTTATTAGGAGTCAAAAATCATGGGAAAGGAAAAACACCACCAAAACTCCACCACAACACCATGAAACAATAAAATAAAGATAACGAGACCAAAAATGAGGAAATGATCAAAATGATGGAAAACGATCAAAGAGACAAACAATCAAACTCAAGGAGCTCAGAATGAAATAAAATGAATATATATTGAAATCAAATCAAATATACGGTTCAGAAAAATACAAAGGAGAAAAATATCAAAAATTAAACATACCGTCAAAAATACATAATGTGAAAAATAGGGGTTACACTAGCTAAAGCCAATCATGGCTAACGAATTAGCCAAACATGGCTAACACATTAGCCAAACGTGGGCTTTGATACAACTAAAAACCTTGCCATGCTCCGCTTCCCAAAAACACAGAACCCAAGAGCGTGACAATGGCCCAGCAAATGACTTTTGTCATCTATAAGCTGTTATTGTTCAACTCAACAATATAAAAAGATAAATACAACCCCGCATGCATAAAAGAACAATCACATGAATAACAATACTTGGAATAAAACATGAAATAACCAAATACGATAATCCAACATCTGGAAACAAACTAACAATCTCCGGGTCAAAAGCCCATAATACAATTTTAATAAAACTCTAATACAAGAAGTCTAATAAAATAATGATCAATCTAGAAAGCAATAAGTCCTCAGAAAGACTGTTCTCCAAGTCCTGCAGGTAACTCTTCTTGATCACATGTGAATACCTCATCTAAAAGAGGAGAAAAATTATTCTTAAAGCAAGTCATGGACAGCAAGTACAGAAAGTAATGAACAATGAAAATACGGTATAATAATGAATTCAATAAAACAATAGGAATCAATAACAATGGATGATAGCAATAATCAATATCAATGGGAACAATGTGATAAGAATAACAAGAAACGATATTTCAATATTCGATGTCAATGCTCAATGGTCGATGTCAATATCAATAAATAGTGTTCGGTATCAATAGCAATGACGATGTTCAATATGCAGTGTCAATATTGTGTCAATCCTTAAGTCTATTAGTTTTTAGTCTAACTAGTGCACGTACTACTGCGTTCCATACCACAGATTCGGTGCATGCAATCAATGTCGTTTAGACTATAGTGGTGTACTTTATAGATCATGTACTCGGCCACGATGAACAATAATGACAGATGATTCAATGACCGATATACGATTCAATTGAGATACTGTAATTAGTAATCTGCAATCAATCCATGACCGATATGACCGATAAACAGGGAAACACGGGCCCCTCCTTCGAGTACATTCTCTATATTGTCCACTACTAAAGTCAACCCTTAAACCCCGGCTTGTTAAGCATTTTATCGATGCAATCATTACATTATGCAATATAGAGAACTTCGATAAACGATAGTTTCAATAGAAGTAACAATAGGGCGATCAATTAGAATGGGACAATTAGAATGATGACAATAGTATATTAGGATCATGCAAGGCAATTTATACACTCCATTCCATTCAATATAGAGATATATATACATTTATATTAAAAAAATATGGAAACACAATTCTGGATAGCAATAGGTTACTGTACCAAAATCAAGTTTCCTGCTGCTACAGAAATCTAAAACTGGTTCCATCAGAAGTTATAGAAAGTAGACTCCTGCCCGGTTCCAACACATATTTAAAATACGAAATCCGATAATAATAAATAGGTTAATTACATCCTTCTTTATAGATTACACGTTCTGACCGAAAATCAAGACCAAGTTGTTATATTTATAAAATCAGGAAAAACCCCAATTTTAGATTCATTAAAAATAGTTGTCAAGGCCCTAATCATGTTAACTAATAATCTGGAATTTATTAGGGAAATATTCTAACATTAATTTATTTTTTTAATAACTTAAATATATAAAAAAAATACATGAATCAGGAATTCTGGAAGTAAATGTCAGCAGTAGTAAAAACACCATAACTCTTGCAATAAAACTCGGAATTCAAATATTTTAGATGTTCTGGAAACTAGAAAAACATGGCTACAATTTTCTTTTAGAAAGTTATAATTTTTTATGTCAAATACTGGGTGAAAAATATCTCACAAGTTTAGGCAGAAAGTGAAAATTAGGGTTCAACATATCTCTTGAAATAAAAGTGATCTAAACATGATGAACTTCAACTCAGTAGTTAACAAATCTTATATTCAGAGTGGTAAACACAATAACATAGTAAGCACAATGAAGAATACATCCATACAATAGTTTTACATCAACGAGGCATCAATCAATCATTCAAGCACAACAACCTATTAATCAATTCCACAATAATTTATTTGTGCAGTGTCATGCATGAATAACTTCTATTATCAATACTACATGAATGCGTGAAATTCAATATTTTAGATTCAATAATGGCACGAAGTCAAGAATATCTTAGGTTAGCTCGTGTAAACCCTCAATATACTCGACGGAAGATAAACAATAAAACAATACAATAAACAATTCATGATGTACTTGCGGAGTTTCAATAAAAAGCTCGAATGTGATACAATAATGATTCGAGAGTGAAAAGTTACTTGCCTTTATTGACGATTAATCCGAAATAATAGAATAAAGGGATTAGGATCCTGATGGCAACACGTGAAAATCATGTACAACGCACTAACCCGCAACAACATGTGCGACACGTGCAAGGCAAAGCAACACAATTACAAGGGCACAACCATGATAGCAAGGCGGCGGCGGTACAGTCGACGATGGACTGCAGTAGCAAAGGGGACAGCAAGGCAGGCGGGGGGGGTTCTGCGGCACTGTGTAGATGATGGTGGACTGCGGCAACTCAGAGGAGAAGCGACGGGAGTAGGCGGTCGAGGTGCTGACTGCGTGGAGAGGGCAACAAGGTGGTGTTGATAGTGGTCGACTAGCTATAGGATGCAGAGGTGACGACGGTTGGCGAGGAGGGCGGCTCGACGGAGAAGATGACGGGGGCAATATGGTGATGGTGGCAGAGGTTGATGAGGAAGTTCGGTTCGGCACCAAAACAGGGGAAGGGGGAGAGCGATGGGGTGGAGTTCTCGGTGCGCAATGGATCACGACCAGGTGCAGGTGGAACTAGGGGGTGCCGGTGGTCGAGTGGGTTTCGGAAGCGAGCGAGAAGAAGAGAGGTTGGGGGATTCGGGAGTTGAAGATGAACAGTGGTGGGGGCTTGGGTTTCAACAGTGGAGGGGAGATGAAGGGTTGGACAGTGAAGGTTAGGTTTGAATAGTGAGGGGGAGATGATGAGGTTGGGGTTGGCTGCGTGAATTAAGAAGAGAGAGAGAGAGAAAGAGGGATAGAAAGAAACGGGGGAAGCTGGAGATACGGGGAATCGTGGGGAGCAAATATGGGATTTACAATTAATGGGGATTAGGGTATTGGGTTAGCAGGTTTCTGGGTCAAGATCCAGAAGGAGTGGGTTAATGGGTTTCGTGTTAAAATCCAATAGGGAATAAAAATAAATAGGATTTAGATTAAAAATTGAACAACTAAATGAATAGTAATATAATATAACATTTAAATTTAATAATATGCATTACATTAATAATCAACTACCAATAAATACAATAGGATGTATGGATTCACAAAATAAATAAGATTGAATCTGATTTGGTTAAAATATCATAGATAGCAATATAGTAGTACATATTAATTAATTAAATGAAATAGTATACATAAAATTCATACTCCAATGATAATAAAATATAGATTTGGATCAATAGGCTTTCACAAATTAATAAACATTCAAAGAAATAATAAAAGTACTAATAATAAAAGATGCATTAAATAAAGAACAAGAATAATAATAATAATAATAACAACAAAAATAATAATAATAATAATTATTATTATTATTATTACAATAATAATAATTATTATTATTATTACAATAATTATTATTATTATTATTATTACAATAATAATAATAATAATAATAATAATAATAATAATAATAATAATAATAATAATAACAATAATAATAATAAGGTTACACAATAAAATAAGATTTGGTTTTAACAAATTTATTAAAATAATCCAACTAGTAATAATTCATTTGATTTGGGCTCAAATATAAATAGTCGATAAATTAGGAATAGAAAATAAGGTTAAAATATATCATCATTCGAAATAAATATAATGGTTGATTAGAAAAGACTTTGATATAAGATCCTAAAATGAGTTTAAAACAAAATGAATTTATAAATAATCGAAGTACAGAAAATACTCAGGAATATGTATTTGCGGGAACGGGGGTTACAAAGCCACGCCGACTCCTTGTCCAAACTCGCACGATCATCCCTCGGAGTATTAAACCACACCGTCCTAGTCGAGTTCCTCCTCAAACCCAGCATTGAAGAACCTAAAGTCTTGTACCTCCTCTCCTTCGAACAAGCCGAGATATGGATGGATCCTATACTAAAGTTCTTGACCAACGGCGAGCGACTGCTGGACCGTGCCACGACACGGATTACAAGGATCCGGTCTGATAGGTTTGCCCTAATTGAGAATGTGCTCTTCAAGCACTCCTACACCATGGCTGACGAAAGACCTTATCTTCATTGCCTGGAACCGGATGAAGCTAAGTATGCCTTGGAGGAATTACATGAAAAAATTGGGGGTTGCCATATTGGCAGCAGGTCGCTGGCAAGAAAGGCGCTCAATCACGGCTACTGCTAGCCCATTATGTTGCAAGACGCCCAGGACCTGGTAAAAAGATGCAGCCCCGGCCAAAGGTTCTCTCCCATCAGATGCTCGCCCCAAGCCGAACTAAAATCACTTCCTAGCCCTATCCCCTTTGCCATGTGGGGGATGGACCTGGTCAGTCCCTTTCCGAAGGCTACAGGACAAAGGCGATTCCTCATTGTGGCCATCGACTACTTCACCAAATGGGTCGTGTCAGAACCCCTGGCCATGATCACAGAACTTCATGCCCAACAATTCTTCTAGAAACACATCGTTTGTCGATTTGGGATCCCGCACGTGCTAATCACCCGATAATGGAACCCAGTTCGCCGGCAATTTTTTTTGAAAGTTTTGTGAAGACCTTAGAATTCAGCAGCGCTTCTCATCAATCTCCCACCCTCAATCGAACGGCCAAGCGGAAAACGCCAATCGCCAAATTCTTGACCATCTCAAAAATCGGCTGGACCGATCCCCTAAGGCTCTCTGGGTCAAGGAGTTATTGAGCGTCCTTCGGTCACACTATGTAACACCCTAAATTTTGTTTATGAAGAATTTGTGATTTTACGTGTTTTGCACGTATAATTTTATTTGTATAATTTCTTTTATAAAAATATTTCTTATATAGTATTTGTTCTCTTTATTTTCCAAAAGACTTTTTTTTAAAAAAAGCCTAATTAAATTCTAGGCCTATTTGTCTCTTTTAGCCCATTCTTATTTAATTAATTAAATTAATTGGTAGAGCCCATGGTTAATTGGCCCATTAGTGAGCCCATTTAACTTAATCCTCTTTTAAATGGCCTAACTTGTAGTGTAGATTCATTTCATGAACAATTATAATTTTTCACATGAACAAACTTGTAAGTGGGGGACACTAGAATGGCACGTGCATGCACTAGCATGTGCAATGTGCACACTCTATTGTAGGCCAGATTGTGCATGGGAAGGAGGGAGAGTGGATGAGATAGTGAGGTGGTTACTTTTATCATGGGAAGTTATTACAACTCCCTACTTCATCTTGGCCCTAGATCCTTAACCATATGATCTCATCCTAGCCTTCCATTTACCCTAAAAATTAGTATAAATACCCCCCCCCCCCCCCCCCCCCCCCCCCACACTAGTTATCCTTGCACCTAAATTTGAAAAAGAAAGAGAGAAAAGAAATACAAGTTAGTGAGACAAAAGATTGAGCAGTTTGTGAGTTGAAAAGATTGAGTGCTAGTGTGTTCTTCAACCAAGGAGAGGAGGCCTGCATTTTCAAGAATCAAGAAGGGGAGGCTTGGGTTCTACCTAGCACTAGGAGGAGAAGCAACTTGGTGGCTCAAACCAGGAGGAGAAGGCTTTCCTTGTTCATTCTAGGTGATTCCTAGGAAATTTTGTGTGTTTTCTCTCCATTAAAGGTGGGTGTTTCTCTTAAACTTCTAAGTAGCCATCATGCTAGGGTATGTTTGATAAGATTAAAAGAAACTATAACTAATCTAGCCATGTGATGTGAAAATGAGACAAATTGATATTTGTAGGATTGTATGTTAAAGTATGTTAATTGATTGCAAAATTTGTGATTGTTAATTTAGAATTTACCATGCTACCATGCTTTATCTGTTTGTTATATGCTAAATTAAGAAGATATGCTTAAAGATTAAATAATTGAAATAAGAACCAAAGGAAAATGTGATTTGACTACTTGATTGTTAAATGGCACGAAAAAGGAAATTTATTACTGAAATAAACGTATAACATTAATGAAAATTTTTATAAGGGAATTGGGAAAATTTCAAGTGCATTTTTATAAAAAGAATATGCTCATTTCCCAAAGTTTCGAAGATTGAAGAACAATATGCAAGTAGAGAGCAAAATTATGTTTTTGTATCAAAAATCAAATTTTATTATACTGAAATACTTTAATAAGATAAAAAAATAAAATTTGGAGTTTTTGAATAAATTTGGAGAAGAAGAGAACTCAAAAACATTCATTTTTGTAAAAATTCGAAATAACTGAGTCTCGGACTTAAACCCCTAAAACCCCACTTTATATCAGTTTGGTCTCTTAGACCATTTGGTTAATGGGTGCTTTGGGCGCTTACTATTGCTTGCGGGTGTCTGTGGTCTTAGGTTCGAAACTGGGCTCTGCCCTTTTGTTTTTGTTTTTGAATAAAACCCCAAACCGAAACCTAAATCCCTCATCCATTAAACCACATGCCATATTGTGGTTGTGCCTTAGCCTAGTTGGCTTTCGGTGGCGGTTGGCTAGTCTCTGGTCTTGGGTTCGATTCTTGGTTTCAGCAGGTTTAAAACTTTTTGATTTTTTTGGGTGTTAAATTGATTATTTTGCTTTTAAAAATTCGAACAAAATACTATAATTATTCTAAAAATATGTAAATCTTATAAAAAATATTTGTGCATGATTTGACTAAAATAAAGGCAATCTAGAAGTGAAAATTAAGTAGAATTGCATGAAGTTGACATTTGTATAAATATGAAAAGTGATTATTTTTCATGAGAAGATTATACTAAGTTATAAAAGAGGATTTTAAATGGAAGAAAATTTAAATGTGTTATTTATGGACTTTTATTGCCTAATTTGGGTATTGTATATGAATGAAAAATACGACCTTGTAGTTTGAATCAAGTAAAGAAAAGAAATAACAAGTGAAAAACATATGTGTTTATTGGAATAAATTTTGACTATGAAATGCATGAATTGAAAGTGAACTTGATATATGAGATTTGATTCATAGAAAAGAATGGAAATCATGTTAATTGTTAAAAAGAACTTATGAGTATGAAGACTCAAATTTTGTGATTATGAAGTGAAATTGAGAAACTAGAGTGTAGCTAAGCCTCATATCGGCATTGAAAAGAAATATGTTGAAATGAAATTTAAAATGAAAAGACCAAGATTTGGGTCATGTTTTATAAATGGTTAAGACCGGTATAGTGGAAGCGCTAACTCTAGAGAATTGATTTTGTTCATAATTCAAATAACTAAGGACTAGATACATAGTGAAGATGTGATGAAAATATGATAAAAACATGAGTATGAGGGCCTTAGAGCTACGGTGTGAGAATATTCAAAGGCTGTCTACACGACGCATCGTGTCATGACGTGGATATGTCTCCAGGAGTCCATACCGCAGGTGACGCTCGTGGGGAGTTTGGTGACTACGATTAGTATCATGTCCCATGACGGAGGCAAAATTGTTCATAGGTTCTTCACGATGCATCATGACATGACGTGAGATAGCCCTCCAGGCTGTCTGGACATGAGCTCGTAACTCATAAAGCATCTAGGATACTTATCGTAGTTACAGTAGTAGTTTAAGTCATGACGAGGGATTGAACCCTACAAGATGAAGAACGGTTAAGAGCTTGCCCTCAGACCTATGTAGTATGGGATGCATAGAATCTAAACAAGTGCGCATTTGTGTCATGTAACATACATAACTGCATTAAGGACTAAGTGCACCGCACAACACGACATCAATAGGATAGTCCCTTGTAGTTCTGTTTGTGATCAAGTTTGTGGTTTTTGTTTAAGTATCTGAGAATCGTTATACTGTTCGGCATAGAGAGGATAGCCGTGTATAATATTTCGTCAGTTGTAAGCAATTGACGTGCCCACAGTTTCTATGCAGAGTAAAGTGATTAAGAAGACTAAAGTTATATGCTGCTTAAAGAATGATTCAAGTGTTGTACATTTCAATTCATGTAAATTGTTGTAAATTGCTTCCACTGTAAATATGTAATGTAAATGTAAACTCTGATATAAAAAAAGTTTTTATTTCCTTGTAAAATTGTACGAATAGAAGTGTAAAGATCCTGTGGAATTTCGAATTCAGTCTGTTTTGAAATTCGGTGTGTTACAGAGTGGTATCAGAGCCACACTTCCAAGTAGTGCAAATTTATAAGGAACGACACCCTAGAAGTGGACATTAGGGCATGTGTTGAGTTTAGAGATTGAAATGTAAGTCACTTACATTTGTGTTGCTCTATGATTTATGCTTCTTCTTCTCTTTTCTCTAAGATGGCGGACCACTTCGACCCAGCTGGAGATGACGACTGGCACATAGTTGAGGAGGATTACTACCCCGGGCAAGCTGATTCAGATGAAGAAGATCCTGAAGAATTTGAAGAGGAATGGCCTGAGTCCCGAGAGATCACTCCACCTCCGGATTCATCTGATGATTTCTCTGACGAGGAAGAATCAGTTCCGAGTAGTCTCATTGTGTCTCTTCAGAGGCAGGTAGAGACTCAGAGGGAGAGAGCGGAGCTCCTGCAGGCACAGTGTGCAAAGTGCAAGGAGAATATTGCAACTCTCAGTCATCGTGTTTGGGAACTCGAGAAGAGGAAAAATATGTACGATGTACTGAAGGAAGAAGTAGCGGAACTACGGGAAGAGCTTCGAGAAGCCAAGAGGAACCGTAGGAACTAGACTGTTGTATCTACTTACTGCTTTCATTTGATGTCAGAAATATTTTAAATTCGAATGTATAAAGTTTGGAATTCAATGAAATGAAAAGTTTATTTAAATTCATGTTTTATACTTCGAATTTAATGAACCTTTTGCATCAGAATATGGCCGGAAAAATAGCTAGAAGCAGAGAAGGTCTGGACTTGGAAACGGAACTAACGAGGGTCTACCAGACACTCAATGTCGTTGCCATGAATCAGAACCAAGGGAGGGTGTCTGTGAATCCAGTACCCGAGGCAATCAGACTCGTGGAATCATTCAAGCAGATGAAACCACCCGTATTTGAGGGGAAGCCAGACCCTGAAATGGCTAACAACTGGATCCGACAGGTAGAGACTATCTTCAAAGTCTTGGAGACTCCAGAGAGCAGCAAAGTAAAGCTGGTTGCGCTGCAGTTCGAGAAGGATGCGGCTATGTAGTGGCAGTCGATGAAGCGAATGATGGAAGATATTGTTCTTGGCTGGGAGGAATTCTTGGAGGACTTCCACAGTCATTACTTTCCATCAAACGTCCCGGAGAAGAAGGCCATGGAGTTTCTGGCGCTGCAACAGGGCGGTATATCTGTTGGGGAGTATGAGACAAGGTTCACTCAGCTCTCGAGGTATGCACCCGAACTGGTAATGGACGAGGCAAAGAAGGCTCAAAAGTTTGAGCATGGTTTGAGGCCAAGTCTGAGATCCAGGATGATACCCCTTGGTATCAGGAGGTTTGACAAGTTGGTCAAATAAGCTGCAACCACTGAGGCGGACATGGAGCAGTTCCATGCTATTCAGAATCGGAGGACCAACTAGAATGTTGGGAAGAGGCCCACAGTTCCTGGCAATCAGGGGACAGCTGCCAGCTCAGAAGTTCAAACCGACAGGAGCGAATGCTGTCAACATAGCTGGAAGACCCGGAAACAATTAGGTGAGACTTCCTATGGTGAATTGCTTCAACTGTGGTGAGATGAGACATTACAAATCTCAATGCCCCAAGCTGCAGAATGTCACCCGTAGTGGACCAATGCAGCAAGTTGGGAAGAAGCCGTACCAGCAGGGGCGAGTATTTGCCTTGACTGAATCTAACGCTGATGAGGTGGATCACGTCATCACTGGTACGATGGAGGATGTTTAGGAGTATTTTTGTTGTTCTTTTTTTCCCGCTTTATATGGTGAACTATTATGTAACGAGTGTGTGTTATGTAATAGGAGAACTTATTTTGAGTGGAAAGAAAGCTGTTGTTTTGTTCGATACTGGGTCCTCTCACACTTTTGTATCACCTATGTTTGCTAAAGTTTTGGGAGTCGAACCGAAAGTCTTTTTAGGCAAGGTCTTGGCAGTAGCTACTCCATCAGGGGAGACTCTAACAACAGATCGGTACTATGCGGACTGCGAGATCGAGATTGGGGACAGAATTTTCATGATTGATCTGATCATGCTGAATGTCTTGGGAGTCGATGTGATCATTGGCATTGATTTGATGTTAGTGTGCAGCGCAAGCATCGAGTGCAAGACCAAGAAAGTAACAGTGAAGGCTCCAAGAGGTCCTGAAGTCACTTTCCAAAGGAAGAGGAGATGTTCTGGTCTGGTGGCAGCTATCAGCAAGAGGGATGTTCCTGTAGAAGTACAACAAATTCCTGTGGTTCGGGATTATCTGAATGTGTTCTTAGAAGATTTGCCTGGGTTACCCCCGCATCGTGATGTGGAGTTTAGCATCACTATTCAGCCAAGGAGTGCACCTATTTCCAAGGCACCGTATAGGATGACGGCTGTGGAGCAGGATGAGATCAAACGGCAGATTGAGGAACTGTTGAAGAAAGGCTTTATTCAACCGAGTGCGTCGCCCTGGGGAGCACCGGTGCTATTGGTAAAGAAGAAGGATGGTTCGATGAGGATGTGCATCGATTACCAGGAGCTGAATAAGGTCACTGTTCAGAATAAGTATCATATTCCCCAAATTGACGACCTGTTCGATCGTCTACACGGAGCAGCTGTTTTCTCCAAAATAGATCTTCGATCAGGATATCATCAAGTCCGAATGAAGACTGAAGATGTGCATAAGACTGCATTCAGAACTCGACACGGGCATTATGAATTCTTAGTTATGCCGTTTGGAGTGACGAATGCACCTGCAATCTTCATGGATATGATGAACAAAGTTCTGAGGCCATTTATTGATTCTTTCGTCGTGGTGTTTATCGACGATATCCTTGTGTACTCCAAGTCGGAGGAGGAGCACACTGAGCATCTGGCTGCAGTTTTAAATAAGCTCCAGGAGCATGAGTTGTATGCTAAGTTATCCAAGTGCGATTTCTGGAAATCTGAGGTGGCATTCCTGGGTCACATCCTTTCTAAGGAGGGAGTGGCAACTGATCCCCAGAAGATAGAGGTAGTGAAGGATTGGGCAAGGCCTACTACAGTGAAGGAAATCAGGAGTTTCCTTGGGCTAAGTGGATACTATAGGAGGTTCATTCAGGGCTATGCTCAGATTGATGGAACTGAGATGATTCCCAGGACTACGGATTGGTGTGCGTATCGATTGTTAAAAATTTAACGGATTAAATACGTGATCTAACCCTATATGGCGGAATCTAGGGTTCACGAATTATACCTGCGATGAGAAGAAGACGACAACGACCCCAAGATCTTCTGCACGTATTCCTTCCTCGGGTTGGATGTCGTGTGGGCGACGATCTCCCAACCTTTCTTCTCCTTGGCTGACCTCTCTTTCTCTCCTTACGTGAATCACGAATTTTGAGAAAAAATCTTATATTTCAGATTATCAATGACGGCCAGAGAATAGAGGATATATATAAGGCTACGGCAGGGACCATGAGGAGAAATTAGGATTAGGTCTCCTAACGAATCTGGGTATCCCGTGTTCAGCCCGAACACACAACCCAGGCCCAATAACAATAGCTCGGTCCACTAAGGAGCTATTGTTGCATTACTTTCCTAATCCCAAATTATATTTATGGGCTCCCTTTATTATATGCTCGTTCAACTCTCCATGTTAAGATATCGAATGTCCGTCGATCAAATTAAGTTACTGACAACTATATGGATCAACATCTTTTATCCTTAAGTAGTACCACTCAACTTTATTTGTCATGTCGGATGTAATCCACCTGCAGGGTTTACATGACAATCCTTATGAGCTCCTTAAGGGGACATCATCAACCCGACGTATCGGGACATGGATTCCTTTTACAATCAACAGCCCATCATATATACAATGCTATTACCCAATTCATAGAGGTTGTTGATCCATAATGAATCTCACTCTTTTATGAGTCAAAGTAATGCACACTGCATATACATGTCTGTTATTATATCTGGATTAAGAGCATAAGCATCCATAATAACAGAGGTGTTTGTTCTCTTTTGTAGTCAGTACAAAGAGAACAACCTCAAGTGGTCCTGTTCAATACACACAAAGTGTACTAGTATAAACCTATAGCCAAGATAGACTAATACCAAATTACACTACAACCTTTCCAATGGATTATCCAAGTCCGTCTAGGTTGTGAACTATTTATATTCCATAGGGAACTGATAATATGATCTTCTGTGTGTCACCTCACACCATATTATCAACCTTATAGAATATCAGATACTTGCATTAATATTATAATAAACACAATATGCAAACATATGCCCATATGATTCTCATTCAAAAAAATAAGGAAATAAAGTTAATACAAAAGTGATGCTTTCAGTATATAACCCTAACACAGATAGCCGTGCCGCTCACAGGTCGGACTAAGAAGAATGTGAACTTCAAGTGGACTGAGTAGTGCAAGGCAAGCTTTCAGGAGCTGAAAGAAAGGCTGACTACTGCTTCCATTCTAGCGTTGCCTAGAGCAGGTGTTGAGTATAATGTCTACAATGATGCTTCACATCGTGGGCTTGGTTGTGTCTTAATGCAATAGGGGAAAGTGATCGCTTATGGGTCTAGACAACTACGACCGCATGAGAAAAATTATCTGACTCAAGATCTGAAGTTCGCTGCGATTATCTTCGCCTTGAAGCAATAAAAATACTATGTGTATGGTGAGAAATTGAACATGTACACGGACCACAAAAGCTTGAAGTACATCTATCAGCAGAAGGATCTGAATTTGAGGCAACGGAGATAGCTGGAAGTACTTGAGGACATTCGTCCTGAGATTAAGTACCATCCTGGGAAGACTAATGTTGTTGCTGATGCACTTAGCCACAAGAGCAATCTGGCTAGTTTGATTACAACTTAGAGGCATCTTACAGAGGAGTTAGACTGGGCTGGTATTGAAGTCATTTTGCAAGGCTTGAGATCATCTTTAGCTCAGTTAAAGCTTCAACCAACGTTGAATAAAAGGATTATCGCAAGTCAGAAGGAAGATGCAGAGATTCAGAAGAGGAAGGAACAGGTCGGTGCTGGCAGGTTGCCTGAGTTTCAGATCAGGGAAGAAGTGCTGTGGTCTGGAGAGAGGCTGTGTGTTCCAGATCAAGCAGAATTGCAAGAGAGCATTCTTCAGGAGGCACATGCTACTCTTTTGTCTGTACATCCTGAGATTACCAAGATGTATAGGGACATTAAGCAGCATTTTTGGTGGTCAGGTTTGAAGCGGGATGTGGCCGAGTTTGTGGCGATGTGTGAGATCTGTCAGCAGGTCAAAGCCGAGAATCAGAAACCCGGAGGTTTATTGCAACCGTTACCTATTTCGGAATGGAAGTGGGATAGCATCAATATGCACGGGTTTGCCCAAGAGTTCCAAGGGCAATGATGCAATTTGGGTCATAGTCGATCGACTAACCAAGTCCGCTCACTTCTTGGTGATGAAACTCACTTGGTCGATGGACAAGTTTGCTGAGCTATATGTTGGTGTGATCGTCAGGCTTCATAGTGTTTCGTTAACCATTGTGTCTGATCGAGATGTGCGGTTTACCTCGCATCTCTGGCGGAGTCTTCAGACAGCTTTGGGTACCAAGACGGATTTCAGCACTGCTTTTCATTCCAGACCGATGGGCAGACCGAGAGAGTCAACAGTATTCTTGAGGATATGCTTCAGTGTTGTGTACTAGACTTTGGAGGCAGTAGGGAAAGGCATTTAGCTCTGGTGGAGTTTGCCTACAATAATAGTTTTCAGACTAGTATTGGGATGACGCCGTACGAAGCTCTGTATGGCAGGAAGTGCAAAACACCTGTCTGTTGTTTTGAAGTTGGGGAGCGGCAGATGTTTGGGCCTAAGATCGTGCAGCAGGCCTCTAAAAAGATTGATCTGATCAAGAAGAGGTTGGTGGATGCTCAGAGTAAGCAGAAGAGCTATGCAGACAATCGTAGGAGGGACCTTGAGTTTGAGGTTGGTGACTTTGTCTTTCTGAAGGTTTCACCTAGCAAGGGTGTGATTCGCTTCGGCAGAGGTGGGAAGTTGGCCCCGAGGTTCATAGGCCCATACAAAATATTGAAGCGGATTGGGAAAACTGCTTATCGGTTGGAGTTGCCGGAGTTGTCTCAGGTGCACAATGTCTTCCATGTGTCTATGCTGAGAGGGTACATTCCAGATCTGAGTCACCACTTTCCCGAAGTGCCGGAGGGTTTGCAGCTAGATCTGAGTTACATTGAGCTTCTAGTTGAGATTGTCGATCGCGAGAGAAAGTCTTGAGGAACAAGACGATACCGATGGTCAAAGTAGTCTGGAGGAACCAGTTGGTTGAAGAGGCTACTTGGGAATATGAGAAGAGGATGATGAAAGATCATCCTGATCTCTTTGTGTGATTTGTATCTTCTTTTCTTTCCTTTTCTTATCTCTTTGTTGTATTCCTGTTTTCTCACTCTTTAAGTGTACTTCCGGGGACAGAACTATTCTAAGGAGGGAGCGTTGTAACACCCTAAATTTTGTTTATGAAGAATTTGTGATTTTACGTGTTTTGTGTTGGATCTTGTAGGCAAGGCAAGAAACACTAGATGGGGGGTGAATAGTGTTTTATAAAAAATAATTGCGGAATTGAACTTTTCTTCTGACCAGTCGACTTGAAAAGAGAAACCAGTCGACTGGGGCGACAGTTAAAAAGAGTATTTTAAGACGAGTCTGATCAGTCGACTTATAGAAGAACCAGTCGACTTACCAGACAAGTTTTCAGAGAGAAAGTAGTACAAGTCTGACCAGTCGACTTAAAAATTGACACAGTCGACTGTCCAGACAAGTTTCACAGAGAACTTAAAAAGCAAGAAAATGAAATGCAAGTTCAAAGAAATACAACCACAGAGTACACACGATGTATCCTGGTTCGGTCTTCCCGACCTACATCCAGTTCTCAAGCAACCCACTTGAGATTTTCCACTATTCTTGAAAAAATGTACAAAAATACCCTACGGCGTTAGACAACAACCTTGTCCAATCCGTAGTCCTTTCTCACAACTAGAGAAAGCAACCCACTCTTCCACCAAGAGTGAAAACCTGACTCTCCAACCGAGAGGAAACACTCTCACAACCCGAGAGTGAAGAACAACAACAAAATATTTACAATCAACCTATAGCATAGTTGTGAATGTGATTTTATGCATGGCTATTAGGTCATCTTCCGAAATCAGTCTAAAACAAAATCACTATTATACTAGACTGATTTCAGAGAACCAAAAACTTAGAGAATTTGAAAGCTTGTGAACTCTTGTTCTCTTTTTGAAAGTAAGTACTTGTTGTAGTGTTGTAACCTTTTCCAAGTGATTTTTACACTCTATTTATAAAGTTAGAATTACTGGACGTTGAGAAGCAGTTGTACCAACTGTCAACCAACGGAAATAAAACTTTTGAATTCAAAAAATCAAGTTTTGAAATCAGTAAACTGTCGAAACGACTTGAACAGTCGACTAGGTTGCTGTTATGAGTCGACTGGTCAGAGTTTGAATAAGGTCAGATAGTTTGGTACTAGGACATTCGACTAGTGCCTAATGGCGGTCTACTGGTACTTAACAGCTGAGCTTTTTCAATCTTGTTTCGATCTTTTTAATTTTAAAAAAAAACACTCAATTATTTTAAAGATATGTGTGAGTGTGTGTGACAAGGCTATTACAAAATTTCTAAGACTCAAAGAAATAAAAAAGTTACAATTGTTACAAGACACTTAATACAACAAATTGAAGTATAGGTCTTGTCTTGTGTCTTGAGTCTTGAGATGGAGCTTTTAGCCTTCGTCTTTTTCTTTGAATCTGGCAACCTTGTAGCTTTCTTAATCAATTAGCTATATGATCTTTGTTTGTAGCTTTACTTGATCAACTTGCTTTAAGAACCTTGTAAAGCTTGTTAGAACATTTTGCCTTTGTGTATATCCTGTAATATCTAAGAAGTAGCACAACAACTCTGCATTGTGTTGTAATCATCAAAATCAAGAATCAACATTCTCCCCCTTTTTTATGATGAGAACACAATAACTTACAATAATGGGAATAAATGTTACAAGTACTCACATGCTCCCCCTATCAAATGTACAACTTGCATAGGTGTGAAAACATGCACAAAAACATGTATCACCAAAACATAAGAATTATAGCTTATAATTTCTCCCTTTTGTCATCAACAAAAAATGGAGAAAAAAAATAAACCACAAAAATAATACATAGCAAAATGATATTTATATAAAAAGAGAATACTCTTAGTTCAAACGATTACATAATAGATAGAAAAAGCAACAATAAGTAAGAAATACATAGAAAAAAAAATGAAAATAGTAGCGCATCAATCTTCATCATCTTCATTATCTTCATCTTGGCCACCATGAGAGGGAGGAGGAAACTGAGTGGTGAATAGGTGGGTAAGATGAGAAATACTTGCTTCAAGGGCATTTTGACGATCCATGAGAGCATTTTGACGATCCATAATATAATTAACAAACGTGTAAAGACTTCTTGGATCAACAAAATCAGCACGAGGACGAGAAGAACTAGAAGCAGAAGGCTGTCGAGCTAAAGTGGCTAAGGGGATAGAAGGGACATTCTTAGAAGGAGACCTAGGTGGAGAATTTAGCAACTTCATACGTGCTAAACTTGCACGATCAAATGAATCAAAGTGTTTTACAACATCCGTCTCAGATTCGAGATCAACATCATGAGCATAGAAGACGTGAGTAAGTAAAGCACCAAAGGGAAGAAATGAAGTATGAGCCTTAGCATGACGTTTAAAGATGACTAAACCCCAATTTATTTTGATATTGCCGAATATTGCATAAACAGCTTGTTGTAACTCCATGGAATACTGATCATAACGCCCTGTTTTGGGAATGATATTGTATGATAGTATGCGTGCAATAGGCTTTGCAATAGGAGTGATAGATAAATTGGTCATAAGAGGACCATGATTTGGCAAATAAATTTTAGAAAAGACGGAGTCATCATTCATATCAACATCTCCTAAGTCACATCCTTCATCCGACAGACTCAAAATAAGACATAGTCTTGTTGGGTGATTCTCATATGTTTATCTTTGACATATGATAAAATAAAAATCTCATTACCATCATTGGAAGTAGTAATCTTCATATTTGTATAAAACAAATATATTAGGTGAGGGTAATAAGAGGGTTCATTGACAAGAGACAATAGATCAAATAACTCACAATGCTCAAACAATGGGGCTAGTGGGAACTGGGAACCTATCTAAATCTGTAAAATTCATAAATCTACCTGGAAAAATGATAATGGAACAAATAATGTACCATTTATCAATGAGATCTGGTTTTCTCAAATATTGAAGATAGTTTCTAGATCCTTGTCCTTCTTCTACTTTAGATGAACGGGATCTTTTGGGGCCATAAAGAAAAAATCCTAAAAATCAAGAGATGGAAAATGTTCTAAGAAAATATACTGACAAGGAAGCAGCAAAGAGAAGTAAAGAACTTCAAGAGATCTTCTGAGAATCACTGAAAATTGAAAGAGATCTTCAATTTGGGTTTCAAAATCCTTGAAATCGCCAAGCAGTAGCAGCAGCCGACTTGAGAGCTTTGGTAGAGAGATAGAGTTATGGTAAAAGTGAAAGAATAAGGGGAAAGAGTTAGGGTTTTTACTTTGAATGGATGACTGAGATGAAGGGTAGGGAGTTTCAAAGGCTCAGATCGATCAAAGGGTAGCAGTAAAGTAAAAAAAATCACCTCAAACGATGTGCCGAAATTCGATTTTGAAGAAAAGCTGAGTCGCGACAGTCGACTGGTATTAAGGAGCAGTCGACTTAGTCGAGAGTCAAAATAGAAAATTGAACATAACATTAATACAGCTGGTCATTCGACTGGGTACTATGCATAGTCGACTGTCCAGAGCATAAAACTCAGACAAAAATTAGAAAAAGATACTTGGCAGTCGACCAAACAATACTTGTAAGTCGACTTACCAGAAAAAATTCAAGAAACATCATGAAAACTACAAATCCCTAGTTCTCTTCTTAAGGTGATAAAGGTATCTTCCTTAAGAGATTTGGTAAAAATGTCAGCTACCTGTTTATCAGTAGAAATAAAGTCTAAGAAAATGTCTCCCTTTAAAACATGATCACGTAAAAAATGATGTCAAATATCAATACATTTCGTACATGAGTGCTAAACTGGATTTTTAGATAAGTTAATGGCACTGGAATTATCACACATTATTGAATGTTTTTCAAATAAAATACCAAAGTCTAATAGGGTTTGTATCATCCACAAATTTGGGCACAAGCCAAATTTGCAGCTATATATTAAGCTTCTGTAGTAGATAGAGATACCGAATTTTGCTTCTTGCTGCACCAAGAGACTAGTAAATGTCCCAAATAGTGACATGTCCCACTAGTGCTCTTGCGGTCAGTTTTACTACTGGCAAAATCCGCATCACTATATGACAAAAGTTGAAAGTTATCGGTGCGTGGATAAAATAGACCATAATCAGACGTGCCTTTAATATATCTTAAAATGCATGTGAGTGCTTAATTTGTAGTCTAAGGAAATAATTGAGTTCACCCATGTGACTCATCTCAAACTCTTTTTTCATGGTGGTAGCAAACTCTTGACATAGATTACTATCAGTAGAACCGAAAATTATGTCATCAACATATATTTGTATGATTAAAACATCATTCTTAATTCTTTTAATAAACAAAGTAGTATCTACTTTACCTATTTCAAAACCTGTTTCTAAAAGAAAAGTCATCAATCGAGCATACCAAGCACGAGGTGCTTGTTTAAGACTGTATAAAGCCTTTTTCAATTTAAAAACATGGTTTGGGAATTGTTCATGTTCAAAACCTGGTGATTGTTTAACATAAACATCTTCCTTTATAAGGAATGCACTTTTAACATCCATTTGAAAGAGTGTAAAATTCATAAAACACGCAAAAGACAATAAGATACGGATTGATTCTAATCTAGCAATAGGAGCATATGTTTCATCAAAATCTATGCCTTCTTCTTTATTATACCCTTGAGCAACTAGTCTAGCTTTGTTCCTAACAACTTGTCCTGATTCATCTAACTTATTCTTGAATACCCATTTAGTACCAATTATGGTATGATCAGGAGGTCGTGGAACTAAATCCCATACATCATTCCTTATGAATTGATTTAACTCATCTTGCATGGCATTCATCCAAAATTCATTCTCATACGCTTCTTGTATATTCTTCGGTTCAAAATCCGACAAGAAAGCTGTGTGAGATATCATGTTAACATGTGATCTCGTCTGAATACCATGTGAAATGTCACCAATTATTAAGTCATGAGGATGATCTCTAACTTCAACAAAAGATTTTAGTCAAGTTGGAGACATCACAACAGGATCAGTCGACTTGACAAGTCCATCAGTCGACTGATTTACAGCAGTCGACTTGACTTCCTTATCGGTCGACTTATCCGCAAGACTAGTTTGTTCTAAAGATATAATTACTTTATGTAAGGGTGATGAATTAGTTTCATCATCTTCAATTAAAGTTGATGAAGACAGAGATTCATCAAATGCAACATGCATGGATTCTTCAATAGTCATTGTTGACTTGTTGAAGATTCTATATGCTTTACTCCTATTTGAGTATCCTACAAAGATACCCTCATTAGATCTAGGATCAAACTTATCTAAATTATCCTTAGTGTTCAGAATAAAACACTTACATCCAAATATTTTAAAGTAAGAGACCTTAGTAATTCTATTAAAAATAGCTCATAACATGTTTTCTTTAGCTTAGGCCTAATCAAAATTCTATTTAAAACATAACAAGCTGTAGCAACGGCTTCAGCCCAAAAATACTTAGGTAAATTACTTTCAACAAGCTTGGTACGTGCACATTCTTACGAAGTCCTATTCTTTCTTTCAACCACTCTATTTTGTGGTGAAGCTCTAGGAAATGCAAATGAATGAGTTATACCATTCTTATTGCAATATTCTGCAAACGTTTCATTTTCAAATTCTCCACCATGATCACTTCTGATAGTGACTATGGTTAGGAACTTTTGATTTTGAATTCGTTTACAAAAACTAGCAAATTCTTCAAAAGCATCATTCTTATGTTTTAAAAAGAAAGTCCAAGTGAATCGTGAAAAATCGTCTACTAAAACAAATACATACCTACTTTTATTTAAAGAAGCAATTCTAGTAGAGCCAAATAAATCCATGTGAATTAATTTGAGCGGCCTACTAGTAGAAATTGCTTTTTTTGTTTTAAAAGTATATTTAATTTGTTTACCTAGTTGACATGCATCACATAACTTATCCTTTTTAAAGGATAGTCTTGGCAGCCCTTTAACTAGGTTGTACTTAAACAATTTAGAGAGATTTTTCATATTCACATGGTCAAAATGTCTATGTCAAAGCCAAGAGTCATTATTAGAAGCTACTAAGCAAAAATCATTCGAAAACTCATATGCTTTTAAACACAATTCATAAATGTTATTTTTCCTAAAACCTTGAAAAAATATATTTTGCATGGTAGAATCATAAATTAAACATGCATATTTTTCAAACATGATTTTATAACCCTTATCACAAAGTTGGCTAATACTTAACAGGTTATGCTTAAGTCCACTAACTAATAAAACATCTTCTATAGAAGGGTTATGAACTTACCGACCATACCAATTCCTATGACCTTTCCTTTATTGTTGTTACCAAATGTACTGTTCCTCCATTAATATTTTTTATGGAAGATAGGAGGTTGGCATGACCAGTCATGTGCTTCGAGCATCCGCTGTCAAGTATCCAACGATCTTTCTTAGGTACCTATAAAATATTCAATGTGAATATGGTACCCTTTTCATTGGGTCCAAAATAGATTAGTTTGTGGGAAACCAAATCCATGATGAGTTTGATTTTCCACCATAAGCAGAAATAAAATTAGCAGAATTACATACAGTAAGCATATATGAGTTAATATAAGCAATTCTATCTTTCAAACTCAGGTTGACTGGAATCCGTACATATTTGCTCTGTCCAGTCGACTTTACAACACCTTTCAGTCGAATTTTACTTTTATTCAGTCAACCAGGAGCTAGTATAGGTCAACTTATCTTTAGTATTTGTCTCGTTGAATGAGACTCAGTACCTCTGGACAGGCGACTGGTGGATGGGTGCAGTCGACTTGTCTGAACTTTAGATTTGCATTTATCTCAGCATAGAGATGATAGCCGTGTATAATATTTCGTCGGTTGTAAGCAGCAGACGCGCCCACAGTTTCTATGCAGGGTAAAGTGATTAACAAGACTAAAGTTGCATGCTGCTTAAAGAATGATTCAAGTGTTGTACATTTCAATTCATGTAAATTGTTGTAAATTGCTTCCGCTGTAAATATGTAATGTAAATGTAAACTCTGGTGTAACAAAAGTTTTTATTTCCTTGTAAAATTGTACGAAGAGAAGTGTAAAGATCCTATGGAACTTCGAATTCAATCTGTTTTAGAATTCGGGGTGTTACACACTATACCACGAAGTGAATCCCGACCGGTGAGTCCCTGTTCAGCCTGGCATACGGGACCGAGGCAGTTATTCCTCTGGAAGTCGGTCTACCCTCTCCTAGGTACATGGGCTTCGATGAGGGATCAAACTCGAGTGGCTCAGGGCGAACCTGGACTTCATTGACGAAGTCTGAGAAAGATCCACCATCCGATAGGCCATAAATCAGCAGCGAATTGGGTGGTTTACAACAAGAAAGTCCGTCCAATAAATATCAAGCAAGGTTACCTTGTGCTCAGAAAGCTCGCAATTTTCCAGCCCACAGCCAGAGGCAAGGTAGCACCCAATTAGGAAGGCCCATATAAGGTCTGTCACACCCCGCTTCCAAAAAAGAGAATATGGAATATGGATACGTGGCTAAGCCCAGCAAATGATTTTCATCATCCATAAGCTGTTCACAATCTTTACAACATCTCACAGAAATAATCAGAGTCGGAATCAAAAGAATCAACCAAGTATGCATAATCGAATCAAATATACAAACAGAAATTTACTTTAAACCAAAATATTATTATTACAAATAATCCAGATCTGAATAAGTCAAATATCCTGGGTCACATTGCCTAAATACAAATAAATCCAAGTATCAAATACAATTGTTCTATTTAAGCAACAGAAATAATAATAGCAAAACTCCATCAATTAGTATCTCATATCACCAACACCATCTTTTACCTGTTCTCCAAAATCTGCAATTTAACAAATTGCAGGAAAGAGGAAAAGCGAAAATAAAGTCCCGTCAATGCAAGTTACGGGCCACTTGTAGTGCAGGATACAAGTACATGGCATAAATAACAAATATAAACTAATAACAGAACAAACATGGCATGGTATAGTTATATAAACAGAATATAATCTCCAACTAGAATCAGGGAAACAAAATCAACTAGCATGGTATACTAACAGGTATAAGTAACTTGTGTCAAGTGTAACAAGTATGCAAACAGGTATACGGATAACAGTATCAGGTAATAGTGTCAGACAGTAACAGATAACAGTGTTCGGTAGCTTGTAACAGATAACAGATAATAGATGTCAGTTCTTACAGTCTTGTGTTTATTACTGTCTAGGTAGCACTTCATGCGCCCCAGTTTTTATCACATGGTTGCTACATTCAAACAATTTCATTTAGATTTCGTAGGGGATCATATAGGGCAGTGTACTCAGGTATCAGTAATAGTAACAGTAGAATTAACAGTAACAGTAGTAGTAACAGTAGCAAATTGCTCAGTATGGAACACTGGTCCCCTTCCGAGTACACATTTCTATATCTTCCACTACTAGATCTTTCCCTTAAACCCCGGCTTGGTCATTTAATTATAATTATCAAACAGGCATGAATGTGTATGAAATAGTGCAAAACTAGCATGGTATAACAAACAACAGATTCATGGTAACAGATAAACATGCATAGAGGGTAGACAGTCATATAAAAGAGTGAAACAATGTAAGTTCTAATTCAGGACAACAAGATAGTACAGTACTAAAACATGGATTTCCGTTGCTACAAAAATGCAGATCTGAATCCATCAAAGAATATAGAAAATAGACTCCCTTCCGAATCCAACAAACATATATAAGTCAGATGGTATTTCACAACATCATAACTCAAAACAGGTTTGAATCCAGAAAACGTGTTCAGTCATAAATTAGTATTTTGTATTCACATTCAGGAAAACAGCATGAAAACTAATTAATTAAATCCACAAAAAGTCTGGGGTATTCCTCTATATATATAGAATCAAAATATAAAGTTTCAGAATTTTTTAATAAATAAAGAGTAGTCAAGTAAAATCAGAAAACAACAAGACACGGCAGTTTTGTAAATTTGATATCCCAAACGCTGCAGTACGAAAACAGCAATATCTCACAAACCATAAATCGAAATCCAAATCCGTCAAAAGGTTAATAAAATAGATACAGTAAGCTAACTTTCATATTCAGAAATATTTTAGAAACAGCAAGTAGAATTCGGACGAAAATCAATTTCTTTACTGAATAGTAGTAAAATTCTGCATGTAAACTCTTTATTTGCGAAAATGAAAAGGTTTGTAAAACTACTCAAATAAATCCACCAAAATTCTGGAAAAAACCCAATCAAGTCTAGAAGTACTGAGCAAAATTTCAGATCAAAATAATAATTTTAACATGAGAATAAAAATAGATTACTCTTTAGAATTCATAGAAACGCGGTCTGGAAATCATTCTACACCTCGGTAGTAAAATAGACATAACTCACAACTCGTAAATCGAAACTGAGATCATTCAAAAGGGTTGGAAAATAGACAGAATCTTCTATAGTTCATGTTTACAAAAATTTTCAAATACTGACCTTAATAGGGTCTAAAATACTGATCAACATTAGGGAAAAAGAAAAATACAGATTTGTTCTTCATACCCAAATCAACATAGAACATACGAAATTCATCCAAATCAACCCAAACATGAAATATAGTGTACTAGATGTCCAAAACAACATGGTATAGGGTATTTTTGCAAGTATTCGACAAGTATATCACGAATAACACATCAAGCACAGTTTTCTCAAAGTAGCATGATCATATACATCAAAAGTGGTCAATCCTAGGTTAATTCATGTCATATATATCGTGAGGCAACTACGGTCAATCATCACTATAGAGACAATATCCACAAGGGAATTCACACCAAATCATCTCTAGAACCCAACTACACTACAGGCGGTATTTTGTACTTGTATTTATAAAGGAATTTAATACAAGTTACTTGCCTTAACCGACGATGAAGCCGACGAAAAATCAAGAATAACGGGAACGAATTCCTGGAGCAACGAACACAAAGAACCACGAACGGAAACCACGAACTCAACGATGAACAAAACCCATGAACCATGACGAACACACGAACTCCCAACGAATACAACCATGGGCCAACGAGAACACCCGCACCACTACCACACTCGCACATGAAGAGAGACGAGGAATGGCAGCCCACCGGTGCTGGCGTTGCACAGGGAAACAGCACGGGGGTGTGCTGTGATCGAGAGTGCAACACGATGCAGGTCACGGTGGGGATCGACTGGCGGAGGTCGGCACAAGGGAAAGACGAAGAGCAGAAGATGCGGGACGAGAGCAGGGGTTAACGGGGGTGCTGATGGGATGGATTTGGATCGGGGGTACACAGAGAGTAGGCGACTGAGGGGAAAAAAAATTCATGGGTTAAAGGTACAGGTGGTGGGTATTTATATATATATGAAGTTAGGGTGTTAGGTTAGATGGCAGCTGAGAGGGAGAATAGGGGTTTCGGGTGCATGGGTAGCTAACGGGTCTGGGGTAGGGGAAACCGGGTATATGGGTTTGAGTAAACAGGGATAGGTAATTGGTTAAATGGTTATTAATGGATGATTGGGTTATAGAGTATAGCAAAATTAATGGATATTAGATCTGATAATGGTATTAGTTATTAGCCTGGTTTTGGGTTTTATTGGGTTTAAACAATGGGTTCAATAAATAGGGAAAATCTACAAGGAACAAAAAAAATAAAAAAATAGGGTGATACAAAAATGGAATGGCACAGAAAAAAACAAATAAAAATAGGCACGAGAAAATTGAATAAAGAGAATCAAAAGTGGATCGAACAACAGAGACGAAACAAATGAGACAATTGGATCAAGAGAAACAAGTAAAAGGATGACAAATAGTAAAATAAATATATTGAAACACAAGGTCCAATATATGGTCAAAGAAAAAGATACAAAGAGAGAAATACCCCAAAACGAAAAATACCCCCAAAAAAATACAAAACGAAAAATAGGGGTTACAAGGTTCCCAAGTGGTACGTCCTGATACGTACCGTTTCGAATACCTGGGGGGCAAGGTAGTTAAGAGGCCCTGAAATGCAGAGCACCTCGTCTGGTTCCAAGAGGAAAAGTGAGGGAGAGCCTACTATTGTAATGAGCGCTACGTGCCAATTCCCCTGTAAACAAACATGATATAAAAGCAGGTGATTTTGTTTAACAAATCAAAGTTTGTGGATTTGTCAATTTTTCAATTCCTCTCATCCTCATCCCCCTGGCTTGGACTTTGACCACCTACGAGGGATTTTTCAGTTCCTCACGTCATCGCTGCTCGGCTTGGACTGGGACCACCTACGAGGGATTTCTCAATCCCTCATGTTCTCGCCTTTCGGCTTGGACTGTGACCACCTACGAGGGATTTCTCACTCCCTCACATCCTCACCCCTCAGCTTGGACTTCGACCACCTATGAGGGATTCTCCAATCCTTCAAGTCCTATCCCCTCGGCTCGGACTTCGCCAACTAACGTCCTCACTCCTTGGCATGGACTTCGACCACTTACGAGGGATTTCTCAATCCCTCAGGTCCTCGCCATTTGTCTTCGACTGCGATCACCTACGAGGGATTTCTCAATCCCTCACATCCTCACCCCTCAGCATGGACTTCAACCACCTACGAGGGATTTCTCAATGCCACACATCCTCGCCCCTTGGTTTGGACTTCGACCACTAATGAGGGATTCTCCAATCCCTCAAGTCCTAGTCCCTCGACTCAGACGTCGCCAACTAATGTCATCGCCCCTCGGTATGGACTTCGACCACCTATAAGGGATTCCTCAATCATGTGCTCCAAGCTGACCCCCCTTTCACCCGCTGACAGCCAGGGGTAGAGCAGCTATCATTTTCGCTACTGCTAACTATCAGTGGGTGGTAGGAGAGCCACCAACCATAAGAACCCGCAGAAAATTTCTACTTTCGATACTCGTCTTTGGCAAGTGCCTTGGGCCCTGCACCCCGAGTCGGCTCCCTTTCACCCGCTGGCATCCAGGAGTAGAGCAGCCTTCATCGCCACTGCCTCTAACTGTCAGAGGGTGGTAGGTCAGCCACCGGTTAGAGGGACCCTCGGTCAAGATTCTTATTTTTCGACACTCGCCTTCGGCAAGTGCCGCGAGCCTCGCAATTTGAGTTGACCCTCCTTTCATCCGTTGGCAGCTAGGGGTAGAACAGCCTTCATCGCCGTTACCCCTAACTGCCAGAGGGTGGTAGGAGAGCCACCAGTGACGAGAACTCACAGTGAAGTGATGAATGAAATGATGGGGGTGTGAGGATTATATAGTCCAAAGATGAGCATTTATGACATGAGAAGACGAAAGGTCTACTAAATGCATTTATGGTCTTGGAAGACAAAACATCCTTTATTATCAGTCATTCGGGATCCCACGGTCCCCTTGATGTTTCACAAGTCCTCTCCCCTCAGTTCGTACTCCCCCTCGGTCCGGATGATGAAGAATCATCCTCGGGGTTCGGATGGATACGCGCAACAAAAGAACCCCCAAAAGTCCAATACAATCATGTTCTATTTTTATTATTTCAACCAAAGAAAGTGTATCATTACTAGCAGAGACTTTATTACATCGTTCATAGTCGGCCTAGGGCTTCTGTATCAGAGCCGCAGGGTTAATATAGACCAGTTCAAGACCAGCCGAACGAGTTTGGTCTTCCGCAGGACCGCTCGAGGTCGCTAAGGTAGACACACCAGCAACTGAGCTTTGTGCATCACAAAGCCTCACTGGCCCGATTCTCTGGGTCGGCAACGATGCTCCGTTAGAAGGGCAGGCGCTTCTGAAAGAAATCGATCGAGACCATGACATCCCAAGTATAATCTTATACCGTTATACCTCTAACTCCTTCTCCACAATAATGCCACGAAGGAAGGACTCAGACGATGGCCGCCGAGCGGAAGTGCTGGCCATCGAAAACACAACCTCTGCACTTCCCAAGTCTCGGTCGACTATCAGCTTCTTAAAACGTGCGAACTCCAAGCTAAGTCCCTTTGACTTATCCATAAAGTATTGGAGAGGTGCATCTCGATCGCGAGCCTCTTTATAGTACCAGGTTAGAGCAGACTATAAGGCCAAGACCTTACCCTGAAGTCGTGCCATCTTAGCATGACCAGGGTCTACTCCCGAGGTCACGTCTATCTGACATAGGGAAACTGAGAAATATCATTCAGAGCCCTATATAATTGACTAAAAATTCAGAAAATCTCACATGACTGATCAAGCCCAAAATTCAAGTCAAAAGGTTCGACCACAAACTCTTTTCATTACTCAAGAATGTATTTACAAAGATGCGCTGGCTAACTACAAAATACGAACAAAAAAAAGGAGGAAAAGAAAATAACAAATGTTATTGCTGGCCAACCTCTTCTTCGGCAGCCATCTCTGCATTGGGGTCGGTCGCCACAACGTCCTCGTCACCACCACCTCCGGGAGTCAGCAGATGGTCGGGCAGCTCCATATCATAATGAAACTTACTAATATCCAGCTCCGGGTGGTGGTACTTAACGTGCCGGATCGCCAGGGCATAGACCTCATCCTGGTTCATAATGACTTTATCGATGTCGGCCTGCTTAACCTTCCTTACTTGCTTCTAGCCTCCTTTCTCAGCTCGCCCTCCCTCTTCATGCCAGCAACGGCCTGGTTAGCCAGCTCGGCCTGGAGGGCCTAATTGCGGGCCTCAAGCGCCATCTTCGCTATCTTGAGGTCCTTCATTTCACCCTCATAGCGCTGAGCATTCTTCACCTCCCTCCTCAGCTCCTGATGGTGCAGCTTCATCAGCTGAGCACCCTCCATACAAGCCTATAGCCATGGGAATCATACTTAGAAAAAATATGTAAAGAAAACAATCTACAAAAGAGTCGAAACGAAGGTTACTTGCACGCTCGCCAAAGCCCACTTCATGTAGCGGGACTCTATGGTGTCGTAGTCTCGGGCCTTCTGGTTCTGAGGTAGGGAGGGCGTCTCAACCAACTCGATGGCCACAGGACCCTCTGACAAGGTTTCCCCGACCCTAACAGCCTAGTTCGGGGCCCATGGTTGAAGCCCTGCATCGCCTATGATCGCCTCGGCCGCTGGAGCAATAGGGGGGAGGCCACTCTTCATTACCTCAGTAACACTCAGGCTACTGGAGCTTGGGCCCGACTTGGAGGCCTTCTGCTTCTTCGGCTTCGGGTTGGAAGGTTCCTCCGAAACCACCTCGGAAGGGACCTTCCCCGGCTTCCCTTGCTCGGCCTTCCTCTTCTTCAATATCACCCTCCTTGCAGCGATCTCTGAGTCGTCCATATCTGCAAACAAAAGACAAGCATATGAGAAGAGGGAAAATATTTGAATGAAAATTAGACAAAAGTCATACTAGAAGGAGTGATCTGATCCGAGTCAGATGCTTCTTTCGTCACATTCGACCAACCAATGTTGTTGCCCGAACATATCCGCTCAATGTCTGCCCACTTCTCGGCCGTCAAATCAAACTTGCGAGGGCCCTTAAGGTTGGGCTTATAAAAACTCCACGTCGTGGGTATCCTCAGGGTGTCAGGCTCCGAACGATGAAATATTTCCTCTGCCACCCCTTTATGGAGTCCGGATGCCCGTGTGTGGCCCTCCTCCCTCGGCGAGGCGAGATGTAGTAGATTCCTCCTAGATTGCTCGGAAGTACTTCAACCTCAAGGGCATGCCCCTCTCTTCGCGAAGAAACATGAAGCACACGAACTGCTTCCAAGAGTTGGGCCCGTATTGCATCGGACGCAATGACGCCCAGTTCAGAACTCTCTAAATGAATGGGTGGAGTGGCAGTCGCAAGCCCGAGCTAAACACGTCCACCAGATACATATAGAAGCAGGGAGCCAAGTTATCCGTAGGACAGAGCCCGGGCTAGGGATCAACAGCTCGTACTCCTGACCAATGTAGTAGTTGGCTCGGATAACCGGAAGGTCGTCCGCGGTCAGTACAGTAGGCATTTTGTCCATAGAGATTTTCTGCCGACCAGGGAGGACGGTTGCGCTCCGTACCAGACCAACTCCTCGACATCATTCTAATGGAGCTTGGCTACACGGTTAAGTGGACATCGAGTCGAACTTCAGGAGCCATTTCGTCCGGGCTGTCCGATAGGATCCACTTCATTTTCCTCCGTCAGGCACGACGACCCCTCGGGGAAAGGGCATCGCCAAAGGGGCCAGACGGTCGTCCTTTGTCGAGGGGTCGTCCTCGACTTCCTTGTCCCCCTCGATAACTTCAACTCCCTCGCCATACCCCACTCCCTCAATCAGCTCATCCTCCTCCACACCACTGACAACTTCCTCCTCGTCACCCTCCTCTTTGCGCACACTCCCTTCTGAGTCGCTTGACTCCACTACGAAGGGATTTGCGAAGCGGAGTGACTTCATAAACCTTCTCCATTGTTTCCCAAGACGTTGAGTCGGAGAGATTCCAGTCATCATCCAAACTTAATGTAGTGGCGGACGAACCAGCCTGAGCCCTTGACATAATGAAAAAAAACTAATATGTTTGAAATGCCGGGAAGTTGCCGAAAAAGATCACCACTGGTGACTGAACTATGCTAGAGAGCAAATTTGGGAACTTGGAGAAAGAGAGCAAAAAGTGAAAAATGAAGAGAGGGAT
The DNA here is from genome assembly GCA_017893485.1 of Hemerocallis citrina. Taxonomy (NCBI): domain Eukaryota; kingdom Viridiplantae; phylum Streptophyta; class Magnoliopsida; order Asparagales; family Asphodelaceae; genus Hemerocallis; species Hemerocallis citrina. Next base: position 67,645,521 of record CM030364.1, on the reverse strand, counting down.
AGGGGATATATACAGAAACCAATGACTCCTCGAAATCCTCAAACATGATGTCATCATTACATGTGTCACCGCAGGAGTGGCCCACTTACGTCCAATTTCTCTCCATGTCCAAAACACCCGAGACTCGGCATGCATATCTGACATGCCAAACATAGAAATAAGATTTTGGCCAGTCACGAAGGCCACCTGGCTCAACGCTCGGTGTGAATCTCAAGCAAGAACCTAGCTTTTCCACAAAAGCACCTCTAAAGCGCCTTTAACAAGCCCATCTGGCTCGACGCTCGGCATGAATCTCGAGCAGGCGCCAAGCTTTTCACAAAAGTGCCTCTAAGCAAGGCCATCTGCCTCAGAGCTTGGCATGAACCTCGAGTATTAATACAACTTTCTCAAAAAAACCTCTATCGAGGCACTCGGCACCGACCTCAAGCTCAGAGCTCGGCATGAACCTCGAGAATTGATGTAGTTTTCCCACACAAAAAACCTCTATTGAGGTGCTCGGCGCCGACTCCAAGCTCGGAGCTCAGCTTGAACCTCGAGCATCACCCTAGCTTTCTCTCATAAAAGCCTCTATCAAGGTGCTCGGCACCGACTCCAAGCTCGGAGCTCGGCATGAGTCTCGAGCAGGTACCCAGCTTTTTCACAAAAGCGCCTCAGAGCAAGGCCATCGGGCTCGAAGCTCGGCATGAATCTCGAGCAGGCACCCAGCTTTTCCACAAAAGTGCTTCTGAGCATGGTCATCGGGCTCAACACTCGACATGAATCTCAAGCAGGCACCCAGCTTTTCCAAAAAAGTGTCTCTGAGCAAGGCCATCGGGCTCGATGCTCGACATGAGTCTCGAGCAGGCACCCGGCTTTTCCACAAAAATGCCTCTGAGCAAGGCCACCTGGCTCGACGCTCGGCGTGAATCTCGAGCAGGCACCCAGCTTTTCCACAAAAGTGCATCTAACAAGGCCATTTGGCTCGACGCTCGGCATGAATCTCGAGTAGGCACCCAGCTTTTCCACAAAATTGCCTCAAAAGCAAGGCCACTTGGCTCAACAATAGGCATGAATCTCGAGCAGGCACCCAGCTTTTCCATAAAGGCACCTCTGAACAAGGCCATCTGGCTCGATGCTCGGCATGAATCTTGAGCAGGCGCCCAGCTTTTCCACAAAAGTGCCTCTAAGCAAGGCCATTTGGCTCGGAGCTCGGCAGGAACCTCGAGCATTGATACAACTTTCTCAAAAAAGCCTCTATCAAGGTTCTCGCACTGACTTCATCCTCGAAGCTCGGCATGAACCTTGAGCATTGATGCAGTTTTCCCTATATAAAAAAAGCCTCTATCGAGGTGCTCTACGCCGACCCCAAGCTCGGAGCTTGGCTTGAACCTCAATCATCGCCCCAGCTTTCTCTTATAAAAAGCCTCTATCGAGACGCTCAGCACCGACCTCAAGTGTAGCGCCCCGAATTTCTAATATGAGAACTTAGAAAATACGTGGCACACTCCCAGCGATCCACTTCAATGTAACAATATACATAGCCCAAAAACACAAATCTTTTCATTTCAAATTCTTATTACAATAGTCTTTTTCAATTGCAGCGGAAATACAAACACCTTGAATTAAAATATTCTTTTACAACACTCCTCTTTACAACATTACACAAGGCTCTATTATACCACCCATAAGCTCTAAGGCTAAACCAAGCATCCAAGCCTCCAACTCTAAGCAACAACCTGCATCATATGAGGCTAGAGTTGAACCCTAACCCCCAAACTAAAGGGGTCAGCCATAAATGGTGTGAGTGATATAAACAACAATCATAAATAAACAATAAACATAAATTCTCAAGCAACATGTACTGAACAAAAATACATAAACTGAACATGTAATGTGAAACAAGAACCGATAGGAAGTACATGCTTAGAACCAAGTCGAGAAACAATGCCATCGATCAGATACCCTTCAATCAATCACTCTCAAAATAGTACAGCTCAGCTGCACTGCACAGTCGACTGAATAATTGGCCAGTCGACTGTTACTGCCAATGCCTGATCATCGGTTATTCTTAATACCACGGTACATGTCCAACGATCAATCACCAATAATGCCATAGATCGGATACCCATATATCCATCTACAAAGACTAAAGATAATATAGATCGGATACCCGGTATGCAATCACTAACAGTGACTCTTACACCGCAGAACATATCCATCTACAAAGACTAAAGATAATATAGATCGGATACCCGGCATGCAATCACTAACAGTGACTCTTACACCGCAGAACATATCCATCTACAAAGACTAAAGATAATATAGATCGGATACCCGGCATGCAATCACTAACAGTGACTCTTACACCGCAGAACATATCCATCTACAAAGACTAAAGATAATATAGATCGAATACCCGGCATGCAATCACTAACAGTGACTCTTACACCGCAGAATATATCCATCTACAAAGACTAAAGATAATATAGATCGGATACCCGGCATGCAATCACTAACAGTGACTCTTACACCGCAGAACATATCCATCTACAAAGACTAAAGATAATATAGATCGGATACCCGGCATGCAATCAATAACAGTGACTCTTACACCACAGAACATATCCATCTACAAAGACTAAAGATAATATAGATCGGATACCCGGCATGCAATCACTAACAGTGACTCTTACACCGCAGAACATATCCATCTACAAAGACTAAAGACTTGAAAGGTCATTCGAGTTTATGAAAAACTCAACAGCACCAGTCGACTTATATAGTAATAAGTCGACTGCCCCGAGAACCAATATCCAAGATTATAAACAAGTACAACACCAGTCGACTTGTATAGTAATAAGTCGACTGCCCCTAAAACCAATATCCAAGATTATAACAAGTATTATAAGTTGACTTATAAAACATAAGTAGACTTACCAACAATATAAGATGACTTATAAAAACATAAGTAGACTTACCAACAATATAAGATGACTTATAGAAATCATAAGTTGACTTACCAGATCATAAGTAGACTTATAGAAAACATAAGTCGACTTAAAGGAGACATAAGTCGACTTATAAGAACATAAGTCGACTTATAAAAACATAAGTCGACTTACCAGAGAGAAATTCCAAAAATCTTTAAGAAAATATTCTAAATGTCATAAGGTGACTTGCAAAGTCATAAGTCGACTTAAACTACAATATAAGTCGACTTAAAAGGTCATAAGTCGACTTACCAGAGAAAAATCTAAGATAACTTGAAAAATAAATTCTAAGTGTACCAGTCGACTGAAAAGGGTCTAAGTCGACTGTCCAGAACTGATTTTCAAGAAAAACTAAAGATGCAGCAGCAGGGTCTTACCAGTCGACTGTCGGCCTTCAGTCTGCAAGGTTTTGGTTGTTCATGAAAATCAAAATTAAGGGTTTCTAAAGAAATCATGGTTTACTAAAATAATTTGTATGTAGATAAAATTGACAATCTCAAATAATCCTCATTTCCTCAAATCAACCATTATCTCAAAACTTAATTCTCATGTTCTTAACTCCTAATTCTTCCATTAGGATTTCTCAATACTAAATATCCTCCACAACTCATAACCAAATCTGATTTGTAATCACAAGATCCAGATGTTCAATTATCCAATTCCTTATTATCATAACCATACTCAAATCTTAACATGTTCTCAAGCAATAAAGAATTTGTCAATCGAGATCTACTAATCTTTTATGGATTTCATATGCATAACATAGATGACAACTATTGTATCGATCACATACAAGATACAATAATATTGAAACAAAACAGCACATAATCATTCACATGGATCAATCAACAAAACAAAGTTCATATCACAAAACAAAACAAACAAAACAATATCACTCACCTGTTGAATCAAGAAAATCCACGAAAAGCCTTCCTTTGCTAGATTCAAAAACTTCTTCTTCAATCACCAAGAAATAAAATAACGAGATCTGAGTTGTGCAGTGAATGACGGCTGCAAACTCTCTTATATAGGCCGGGAATATCATTTTTTAGGGTTTAGGAATACCTTTGCAAAATAGTCCTTTCAAAACATAATTTTACATATATAGTTCTTATCCTTGGAAATTCAATAAAACCATTTAACTTAGGATTTAATAGTAAAATACACTCATTAATCCCAATTGGTACAGTTCAAAACGTCCAGAAAACATATTTTGCATTTCAACCCCTAAAAATGTCAATTTTGCGAAAAGGTCCTTCTTTTATCAAATTAATTTCAGAAAAATCTGTAAAAATAGTAAATAAATCCCAAATATTAAATAATGATTTTTCATAAAGAAAACTAAAATTTTCAAACATCTCAAAAGTCATTTGCACGTGTTTTGCACGTGTTCAAAAGATAAATCTTTTAGAAAATATCAATTAAATCCTCAAAATTCATTTAAATTCATTTTCAAATAATTAAAATAATATTTGAAAATACGGGGTTCTACATCAAGCACGAAGCTCGGCATGAATCTCTTGCATTGATACAAATTTCTCTCAAAAAAAACCTCTATCGAGGCGATCGGCACCGACCCCAAGTTCGGAGCTCAGCTTAAACCTCGAGCATTGTCCCGACTTACTCTCATAATATCCTCTATCGAGGTGCTTGGTACCGACCTCAAGCTCGGAGCTCGGCATGAACCTCGAGCATTGATGCAGCTTTCCCTAAAAAAAGCCTCTATCGAGGCGCTCAGCGCCGACACCTAGCTCGGAGCTCGGCTTGAACCTCGATCATCACCTCAGCTTTCTCTCATAAAAGCCTCTTCGAGGCACGAGGCGCCGACTCCAAGCTCGGATCTCACCATGAACCTCGAGCAGGTGCCCAACTTTTCCACAAAAGCGCTTCTAAGCAAGGTCATCTGGCTCGGAGCTTGGTATGAACCTCAAGCATTGATACAGCTTTCTCTAAAAAAAACCTCTATCGAGATGCTCGGTGCCGACCCCAAGCTCAGATCTCGACATGAACCTCAAGCATGGATACAACTTTCTCTCAAAAAAGCCTCTATCAAGGTGCTCGGTGCCGACCCCAAGCTCGGAGCTCGGCTTGAACCTCGAGCATCGCCCCAGCTTTCTCTCATAAAAAGCCTCTATTGAGGCGCTCGGTACCGACCTCAAGCTTGGA